>CAUYPK010156342.1:0-14891 GCA_963574355.1 Loris lydekkerianus
TTTTTATTATTAAATCATAGCTGTGTACATTAATGCGATCATGGGGCACCATACACTGGTTTTATAGACCATTTGACACATTTTCATCACACTGGTTAACATAGCCTTCCTGGCATTTTTTTTAGTTATTGTGTTAATACATTTACATTCTACATTTACTAAGTTTCACATATACCCTCGTAAGATGCACCGCAGGTGTAATCCCACCAATCACCCTCCCTCTACCCACCTCCCCCCTCCCTCCCCTCCCTTTCCCCCTTCCCCCTATTCTTAGGTTATAACTGGGTTATAGCTTTCATGTGAAAGCCATAAATTAGTTTCATAGTAGGGCTGACTACATTGGGTACTTTTTCTTCCATTCTTGAGATACTTTACTAAGAAGAATATGTTCCAGCTCCATCCATGTAAACATGAAAGAGGTAAAGTCCATCTTTCTTTAAGGCTGCATAATATTCCGTGGTGTACATATACCACAATTTATTAATCCATTTGTGGATCGATGGGCACTTGGGCTTTTTCCATGAATTAGCAATTATGAATTGGGCTGCAATAAACATTCTGGTACAAATATCTTTGTTATAATGTGTTTTTTGGTCTTCTGTGTATATGCCCAGTAGAGGAATTATAGGATTGAATAACAGATCTATTTTTAGATCTCTAAGTGTTCTCCAAACATCTTTCCAAAAGGAATGTATTAATTTGCATTCCCACCAGCAGTGTAGAAGTGTTCCCTTTTCTCCACATCCACGCCAATGTCTCTGGTATTGGGATTTTGTGATATGGGCTAATCTTACTGGAGTTAGATGATATCTCAAAGTAGTTTTGATTTGCATTTCTCTGATGATTAAAGATGATGAGCATTTTTTCATATGTCTGTAGGCCATGTGCCTGTCGTCTTCAGAGAAGTTTCTCTTCAAGTCCCTTGCCCAGCCTGCGATGGGATCACTTGTTCTTCTCTTGCTTATACGTTTGAGTTTTCTGTGGATTCTGGTAAAAAGCTTCTGCACAGCCAAGAACACAGTAAGTAAAGCAAGCAAACAGCCCTCAGAATGGGAGAAGATATTTGCAGGTTATGTCTTTGACAAAGGTTTAAAATATCTCCCTTTAAAGCAGACAATTGCTCTCTATATTCCTAGGGGAGTATTTTGACACACCTACTCCTATTTTTGTACCTATGCCATTGGATTGCCGCCCTGAATGATTATTGCCCGAGGAAGGAGGGAGAAAGTATTTACCTGCCTGCCCTGGCCCCAGGAACGCCTGTGAACATCCCCAGCACCAACGTCATTCTCTAAAATGATGACTGTTGGCATAACCTCTATTCCAAAATTAATAGCAAAGCATTTCTATCATGTTCTTGCATAATGAAGTGCTGATGTGGTAACTCCCCCTCACCAGTGGACTTAATATAGATAATGTTGAGCCTGACATGGTATGGAAGCCTGAAGAGAGTCAGCCCCCAGTAGTCATTTGTGGGGAGAATGAGGAATAAACAACCTTCTGTAAGACATGTTTACAATTTACTGTGACATAATAAGTTAGATCAAAAAGTCAGGCTGCTGAAAAATGAGCCAGGTTAATCTTACACTCAACTGATGTGTGGCATTTCCGTAAATACTTACCTATTTATACCTGCAACTGTCTATAGAGCTATGTAATTCACCTAGGTTCCATTAGGACATTTATAAAAACATTGTGTGTTAGAGAGATACATGACAGATTTTAGAAAGTACCAAATATTCTGAAAGTGTCATTTAAAAATTTCAAAATACTGCTGTGTGCCACATCGATGCCACAGAGGCCACTGCAACCCCATCATTCCCTCGTCCTGCCCATGTCCACACCGCAGAGGCCACAGCAGCCCCATCGTTCCCTCGTCCTGCCCCACATCCACACCACAGAGGCCACAGCAGCCCCATCGTTCCCTCGTCCTGCCCCACGTCCACACCACAGAGGTCATAGAAGCCCCATCGTTCCCTCATCCTGCCCCATGTCTACACCGCAGAGGCCACAGAGACCCATCATTCCCTCGTCCTGCCCCACGTCCACACCGCAGAGGCCACAGCAGCCCCATCGTTCCCTCGTCCTGCCCCACATCTTTTAGATTCAACAGATGTTAGGCCTGAAAATCATCAAAATGGCTAATACTAATTTGGGGAAGAAATAAGAAAATCATAAAGAGGTCATTTTATAAATCTTTTAGCTATTCCTTAGCAAGTTTCATAGTGCTTTTAAATGTACACATTAAGGAGTTAATATATATCACACAACTTCTTCTTTGCACACAGTAACACTTAAAATGCTCATTCAAGTGCTATGTTGATATCTAAGAACACTCACAGTCTCAGGTAATGACTCATTCCAAATGAAAAACATGACCAACAAAATTAACTAAATTGATAAATGCTACCTACCTATTCTCAACAATTAATTTTAAAGTTTAACATATAAAGTTTTAGTCTGATTAGCTGACTTAATTAGCTTAATTGGCTGGCTTAATTAAATTCTTTTTTATATTAACTTGATTAAACATTTGAAATGAATTTGGAGAAGCATCATGTTGAATATAAAATATGTAATGCAGTCAAGCACAAAATTCTGCTTCTTCAGAGATTAATTAATTAGTACTCCATTGTTAATACTGAACACACTGCTACAACTTTGTCCAAAATTTCTATCTACTGTTTATAAACGTCTGGATAAAATGTTTTTACTATTAAGTATATTTATTAATATATCTTGTCTTAAATCTACCTACTTTTTAAATACTTTTTAATTATTGGTAGTATTTTGACTAACAAGTCATAACTGCCTACCCTTACTGAGACCAATGTGATGTTTCCATATAAATATACAATGATTCACTCAGGTGAATTAACATATCCATCACATTGTTTATCTGTCATTTTTCAGGGGGAGACATTTGAAATTTATTCTTCATTATTTTGAAAAATACAATAATTCTTGAACATAGACACCCCACTGTGTAAAAATCAGAAAACCCATCCCGTCTGTCTGTCCGTCTGAAACTTTCCCCCTTTAATGAGCTACTCCCTCTCCCTCCCTCCTTAACACCCAGCTGCTAGTGACCATCATTCTACTCTCTGCTTCCACTAATTCCACGTTTTTAGGTTCTGTACATATGTGAGATCATGTGGTATTTGTCTTTCTCTGCCTGGCTTATTTCATGTAGCATAATGTTCTCCAGACTCATCTATGTTGTCACAATGACAGAATTTCCCCTTTTTGTAAGTTGAACAGTACTTCATTGGTACATAGACCACATTTTCTTTGTCAAGGACAATGCATACATTATTAAATTCACCTGGTTTTTAATGGGGGTATGTTGAGGTCCCTTATATGGGAAAATCAGTCTCTATTTTAAAAAGTGCTTTTTATTAGTTAGCAATGATTGTTCTACCCAAGCTAAGTTTTCTCCAGTCCTCAAATTTCCAGCTGAATACAGAGGTAAACCAGATCTTGGTGGAAAAAATAATTCAATTAAAATATTGATATATGACCACTGTCAACACAATTTTCATAAAAAGTCTAGTTTCCACGTGGCTGCAGAACAGGAAGGTTTAAAACTCAAAGCCAGTAATTTCCCCAGCAGGTGGAGGAGGCAGCCATGGGCCCCACCCTGTCTGTGGATAAGGGTCCTTTGTAAGCAAGGGCTTCAGGCCTGCAGCTCAGGAAGGTCTCTCAGGGGAGGGTGTGTTTGTGTACCTTAGTTGGGGCATGTGGGAAGGGGGGGAGATTTATAGAGTATCATTTAATTTAATAACATACTAAAATGCTAGTTTTTTTTTTCCTTTACACATTCTCAACTGTGACCCTGCAGCACTTTATGAAGGCTGTGCTCATTATTTTGCAAAACAGAGATGCACTTCCTGCTGTTACCTTTCTAAAAATAAAAAACGTTGGAAGTGCAGGAGAAATATTATTCATCATTTTTATGCATATTTCAATTTATTCAAACTTGCCTTATTAGTTTGCCATTCTACTGGAAAAAAATTGCCTCTGTAGTATAAATTAAATATTCCGAATATGGACTCATCCAATAACTTAATTTCCTATAATTATTTTCTATTTCATTTATATTGCAAAATGGTGTTTCCTTTAGCACACTTGAGATTTATGAAAGGATAGATTCGTGTAGCCATTTTCGGGTATTATTTTAAAGCTAAATGCACATTTTAAAAAAGACAAGAATTATTCTAGACTCATGAAACTACAGAGGCCCCCAGGGGTCACGTTGCCTGCCCCGCCAGTGTTACAGCAAGTCATTAACGTCTACGGCGGATATTACCTCACACAGGAAACTCAGAGGTCAGAACTTGGTCAAACTTACAAACACCCCTAAATTGCAAAGAGACCTAAGCAGAAATTTCTACTTCTTACACATTTAAAACTTATAAATCAATACACGTAATAGGTTGGAAGGAATTTGTTACTACTCTCTTTGCTTACTTCATAGGTTCATAAAACAACAGCATTTAAGGCAAGTTCCCGTGCTCTGCCCTGACTAAAAATGGCCAACAGCTGATTGATGCCCTCTGCATCATGAACCTCGTGTATTTAAAGATCGATGAGAAGTGAATTATCAGACTGTTTCTCTGAAATATTATCACAGCTACTTTCCCAGCTCTCTTCCTTCCGTTGCATTTCATTGTATTGATTTCCCTGAGCATCTTTCTCGGATTTATCAAAATTATCCAAAAGCAAAGCTGTCGGAAACTCTTGTTTAATAATGTTTTTCTACTTATTCTAACTTTAGCCTTAAAACTGATGCTTATTAACATAAAAGCCATTTTAAACTGCATAAGAAAATCCACCACCTCAAATGCCTTCCCTTTGTCCCTGCACCACCGCCTCTCCCCTTTTTCTGCCACAGCCACCAGTTAAGTGTTGTCACCCTGGGACCATCTTCAGGGCATTCGATGCTAACTTTTAGATGACCACTTTCTGTCACTTTAATCTAAAGATAAATGGTTTAAAATTCTAGCTTCCAAGTGGCATCAGTCAATGTTTTAAAACCTAGTTTAATATGAAAAGGAGGCATCTCGGTTCATTTCCAACAAAAAAAAAGCATGATAAGAGAACTTATCTTCCTTTTTTAAATTTTGGTAAGCTTTTGTGAAAGAGTTCGTCTTGTTGTGAAAATTTTACTTAGTGTTATAAAATACAATGATTTGAAGGAGTCTTGGTGTTTTGAAGATTATTTAAAAGTTTGACATTCTCTTTTGGAAAAGTGAAGACTAGACCACTGGAAATCACTGAATATGTAGAAGGTTTAACAGGCAGAAAACAATTACGGTTCTGAGTATTTAATGGGTCCCACACATTTGCATAAACTTGAACACAGGACAAAAGAATACCTAGGAAAAAATTTCATAAGCAGGATATTTTCTTTCTTAAGATGAGTCTGAGCAAATGCTATGCACTCTTGTGGGGATCATGATACGTAGAGGTGTGAGGCTGAAGGTATTTCTTGAAGAAGCAAAAAAAAAAAGAAGCAGCATAAAAGGTGAGCACATTCTAGGGTTTACCCACATCAGTGAGTTCTGAAATGACAAAATGGTCTTGCTCCTTTCAGGTGTTCGTGACAGGGCAAAAGAACGTGTAATTTATTCATGAAGATGGCTGTCACCTATAATCACACCTTGCTCATGAAATCTCTTTTGACAGTGAAATATGTAGAATCATACCCAATGTGGGTGGCTTCTGTCCTTCCCTCGCCAGTGAACACACATCTTGCAGCCAGTAGGTCACCAAAACTCACATCCACTGGGTGTTCCACAGGGTAGAAAGCCTGCAGACAGACACGGGGGTTCAGTAAAGTTATTAACAAAATACAGACCCACACGCTTTGATACTGTGAAGCTGGGCACGCTCTGGACAGAGAGGATGGAGACAGACACACGCACGCTCTCTTAAGCACACACACACATTCTCGCACACTTGCACACTCTCACACTTGCACACTCACACATTCATGTGCTCACACTCTCACACTTGCACATTCACACACATTCACTCACACACACTCTCACACACACTCTCACACATTCACTCATATACTCATACACTCACACACACTCACACATTCATACGTTCACTCTCACACTCGCACATTCACTCTCACACACACTCTCACACATTCACACTCATACACTCACACACTATCACACTCACTCTCACACTCACACATTCACACACATTCACTTTCACACACACACTCACACACAGAGGACGAAAAGCATACATTAATCAGTTCTACTTTATGTCAAGACTACCAGACTTTGAAATAAACACTACTAGCAAATGCATCCCATAAAGATCGGAAGGAATATAATAATATCTACCTGAAACCCTGTCTTAGACTAAAGGACAAAAGGAAAGACGCCCCGGACGTGTCTCGATCACACTGAGAGAGCTACAGGAAAGCACCAGACTGGAAGCTGTCACATGTGTCACATGTGTCACGCAGCCACATTCCCAGTCAAGGCACACTCAGGGACTTTTAGCTTCCAGAGAAATTCACAAGGGTCATGTAAAGATTTTTAAACATTACATTCTGCGGGTTGGTAAGATTCCCCACACCTGTGGCAGCTGGGGACTCTGTCGTCCAATCAGCACCCACTGACCATTTCTTACTCTGTATCCACTGACCACTTTACCTGCAATAAACACAAATGATAATCATAGGATATGATAAGGCACTGTAAGAAAAAAGACATACTCATTTTTCTGTTGTACAATGAAATATGAATATTTTTTAGAACCCCCAATACTGAGTATCTTGAAAATAATATAATAAAACAGCACAAAGATTTTCATGGTATTGTATAAAATAACTTTCCCTGAAAGGGACTTAAGGTCAAGTGTCACTCACATTTTACATTTATAGCACTAGTAAGCACAAGAGTGAATATTTATAATGTAATGCATACTTTGAGTTCTTACCTAAACGGTGAGTGTGGACTCTGTAGGCAAAGACGTGCATTGGATAATTTTTATAATGGCATGAAATGTCGGAATTCACCACTGAGAGAAATGAAAACACAGAAAAAGGTCACCATTCAAGTAGAAAATGACATTATTCTTCTCTAAAATTATGCTGTTCCCTGGATACCAGGCATTGAGATTTTCTTATGAAACACACCTGCATTCAGGACGTGCATCCCAGACACCCAGTGCTCATCCTATGCCACCACTTTACTAAAATGATTAAGAACCCTGTCTCACAGCAGGTTCGTAAGTTTGACCTAATCAGAATACCTGGTCAGTAAAAACATGGGCTTAATTTGTTACCTTTACCTTAAAAAAAGGTTAAAAAAAATTTTTTTTTTTTTTTAAATTTTGGAACAGAAGAATTTTTGAAAAATTTAACGCGAACATGTAAGGTCATTGGCCTGACAGTTTCTGCTGAGAAGGAACCGTTTCATACACTTTCCCCACTTACTGGGTGTTTCCCTAACACCCGGTAGCAATTCAATACACATTTCATGTATAATAGATAAATGACCAGTAACAAAGAGACCATGCTGGTGATTAACAGATTCCAGTCAAAACAAATGAACAATTTTAAATATGGCACTTTTTCTAGAAAATTATTGATAAATAATAATATACTTATCATCATAGCTTTTTGTCAGCTTGGGAAGATCAGTCCGTCCCTGTTTTGCAAGTAGTGAAGTCAACCCAGGGGTCTAACTTCAAAGACTGAACTGATGTGGGGCTGGCCAGCCTCTTGATTTTAAGCCTTTCCAGGTTGTGGTTTTTGCTACTGCACATTATTCAGTGTGTCTTTTGCATTGAAGGAACACATGATTGATTTTAAAATACTCAAGATTTATTCTCTAACGTACATAACGCTCTCTCTACCCGTGGAGCTCCATTCTCAGCATCTCAATAAATGGAAAAGTAACAAACCATTGCCTCGGAATCATACAGAAAAGAACTGGTTTATTTTTCAGGGACTCAAGAATAGTAGTCATTTTAAAAGTTTATTAAAAATATACTGTAAGTTCGTTCCTGCAGATTAGGTAATCAGGTGACGATAGATAGGAAAACCCCGTACTCACCTTTCTCTCCTGCTGGTATAACAGTATCAACAGACATCATAAGGTACATGCCAGCAATTAAAGGCTGTCTGCAGAAAAAAGTAACATTTCTCTCAATTATCTGAAAAAAGTAAAAGCTCCTATTTTGGAAAAATGGACTAAATACACTAGTTTATAAGACTTGATTCTTGTGAAAATTAAAATGAAACAATATGGAAGAAATGGCAGGATATATACTTATATATTTTATACATATAAATACAGGTGAACCTCTGTAAGTTGGCCACCCAAGGAACTGTAACAAATTGGTCAACATATGGAGGAGGCCAACATAAGGCAGGAGGCATGTACATGTGGTGCATGTCTCGTCCATGAAAATCAGGTCAGCTTAAGGAGGTGGTCAGTGTAGGGAGGTTCTGTACATGTAAATTGCTTCTTGGGATGGCAGGCTCAAAACAGTTCCTGTGATAGCTAATTTATGTGCCAGCTGGCTAGGTTATGGTACCTGGTGGTTCAAACAGCAGTCTGGATGTTGTTGGGTTTTAAACAGCTATTTTTTAGATGTGATTAACATTTAAATAATACTTTGAGTAAAGCAGATTATTGTGGGTTGGCCTTATCCAATCCACTAAAGGCCTTAAAAGATTAAGATTCCCTCTAAAGGAAGGAATTCTGCCCACATATTGCCTTCGGACCCCTGAATGCAATAGCAATGCTTTCCTGAATTTCCAATTGGCCCTATAGATTTCAGACTTGTCAGCCCTACAATAGTGTGAGCCCATCGGTTCTAATCTCTCTCTCTCTCTCCCTTTCTCTCTAAATCTATTAAGATGTATATCCTATTGATTCAGGTTTTTTGGAAAACCCTGAGTAATACGGCTCTCGCAACTCCTAGCTGTGACATTCACACCGTTCTCTCATCTCCCCCCTTGAATGTGGACCAAAATAAATATAAAACTTATCTTCACTAATAGAACATGTGAAACGTGATGGTGCCACACTTCTAAAATCAGGCTGTGAAAAGCCTCTGTCTTCCTTCTTGATGCATGCCCTGTCTTGCTGTTTTGCTGACTTTCCATGATGGAGGTCGCCTGCTACAGTTCACATGGTGAAGAAATGAGGGCTCCCTTAAGCCCACAGCCAGCAAAAAACCAGATCCTGCCTGCCCACAACTGTGTGAGTGACCTTGGAAGTCGCTCCTCCCTGGTCAGGCCTTAAGCTGGGAGAAGCCCCAGCAGAGATTTTGACTACTGCCTCCATGTGAGACCCAGCTAAGCTGTGGCCCCATCACCAGACACAGGAAACTGAGATAATTAAGATGTGTTGTTTGAAGCCAGCAAGTTTGGTTCATTTTTTATTTACAGGTAGCTAATACAGTGAACGTCCCACGTTTAAGCCCTCAAAGACCTTTATGCTGTGGCGTCTCTGGGAAAGCCAGAAGCACTTACGGCAGGCGCGTGAGGTGTAAGGACACTCCAGAACAGTCCTTGTGATTATCTGAAAACACATGGAGAAACACACAGCTTCAGTATGAAAATGTGAGAAACTAATTTCAAACTAATACATTTTAGATGATCAACACTCAGTACTTAAGAAAACCAAATTAAGTTTCATTTGTATAGGGCTTTTACAGAGTTCTTGTATTCATTAATTGCCATAACTACAACGCATCATAACAGGAATAAAAAAACTGTCACTTCACGGGTAACACTTCTTGACTCTGCAGCCTGACCAGGTACTGGCTTTCCTGGAGGACCACCAGAGTGCAGGTGTGTGCCCACTGTAGAAACTTGTTCCTTCCCTCTGTGCCTTAGCTAAGGCAGGCTGCCGAACAGAATGGTTTGTCCCAGGCTGCACCAAACCGCTTGGCTTTTCTACTTTTCAAAAACTGAAATAGCCTGAAATTTGGGTTTCATATTTTGTAGGCATTATTGACATCTATTGCTATTCAAATTCAAGATTTTATTATTGTACATGATTCACATCTCTTCTAGAACAACCTTCTTCACCCAAGCGCCATGTGCTTGCACACATGGTGAGACACCCCAGCGGGAGCAACTTGACCCCCTAAAGCACAGTGGTGGCCCTGAGCCCACAGCTGCTCCTGCGGCAGGTGTCGGTTTTGGAGAGAAGCATATTTTGGCCCCATGTTTGCTGCAGAGATTATGACCTTCCGACTCCAACATGGTCCTTGCCATGGTGACATATTATTATTCCGACAGCCTCTATGCCGGTCTGGCTGCTGTGGACTCAGAAACTCCAGCTAGTTTTGGACATTTCACCGACAGTTTGCTGTGAGCTCTGACCTGGCCTGGCCTTCTGCTGTAACACAGCACAGAGGGCCACGAGATGTGAAACCTTGTGAGAATTCATTTCAATTAACAGGACTGTATATGAAACCAGCCTCCAACATGCATTACTACAAAAATGAAGGCCACTTAAAAGGTGAATACAGAAATATATTGGTGCTTCTGCTAACATTTTACTATATAAAATGAAAAAAATAAAGAAATGAGAGAGTTAAGAGATGTATGGAAAATGAACTCAGATGATCAACATCATATCCTGGTTGATCAAGCTGGTTGGAAAGACGTACTCTGTGGTTAAAATTTAGAAATAGGAGAAAGAAAATGAGAAGGAACAGATGGAGATGTTGACCCAGTAGACCAGAGATACGGAATCCCATTGCTTAGCAAAGACGGGAAGAGTAATGAGTCAAAAACTAAAATGGTCTGAAATTATGAGACTGAGTCTATACTCACTTATTCTGACAGCAGAGGAAGCAAACTCTTCCCTTGATTTATATTTCAAGAAAATCTTGTACATTTTCATGAGCCAAATTTGTTAGGCATAAGAAGTTTGGGATTTATCTGTACATTTAAATCACACACAATTATGTGAGCATAGTATAGCGCCTTAAAGACCATTATAAGTTTTCTGGCAAAATACGTGAAATAAAGAAGGCTACCTAATACTTGATAAATTAATAGTAGTAATCAATATTTTTATCAGTAAAAATTTCTACAAATGAGATAACATAAGAATTTGGCACTTCATTTAGAACACAGGGAAAATTCAATAAATGCTAGTTTTTATAATTCTTTCTATTGGCGTATCCCAAAAAAATTTTAGGACATGAATATTTTATTTTTAAGAAATATGTTTTCACAGTCATAAGTCTGGAATTTCTTTAATTAAAGAAACTGAAACAATTAAAGTTCTCCAAGTAATAACACAGGACTAGAAAAAAGGGGAGGAAGAAACACGGGAACATTAAAAGAATAAAACAGTTAACAGAAACGGGATTGTAATATAATTCAGTATGTTAAAGATATTACACCGAATAGATATTATCAGCAGGGTCTATTGATTCAGACCAGAGGAGGTTGATCCAGAGCAGAATCATAAGTGAGGTTGATCCAGAGCAGAATCATAAGTGAAGTGAAGAAATTTTTGTAGGATAAACACCATGGTCTGGCTAAAATGAAATCCTTGAACTGGAGGCCACAGGAGGGTGAAGAAGTTCATTGCACTTCAAGACCTTTCACGACTTTTAGCGATAAGGCTCCCCGTGACCAGCTCCAAGACAATCTGATGTTTTCTGAGTTATGGGCCAGAAGAAGCCACGGCATCAAGATGCTAAGTTTGTAGAAAGGAGAGTAAGGCCCTTTTGATGTTGTTAGAGAAGTAGGTTCAATCTATACTCACTTCTTCTGTACAACTGTTGTGCAAAAGCCCCGACAGCTCTTCTTCCCAGGTAGACTCAGCTCTTCACTGAGTCTTTGTTTTTTTCTTCATAATGAATGGTTCTGTCCTTCCTTGGACTGGGCCCCCAGTTCACTCTCTCTCCAAGGTACACTCGGGGACCTTTAGCGAGTAATGTGTTGTGTTCACAGAGAACTGAACCCAACACTTCTCTATGAAAGGGGTCATTCATACCTGCAGTCCTCCTGGTGTAAGATAAATCGCTCCCTAACAGATTTCAGGACATAGAGGTGAAACTTCACTCACTAGACAGGTACGAGATGATACTTCATTATGTCACTATATTCCATCATAATGTCCCACGTGCTTGTACTAGGAGCTTTAATAATGGTGAAGACATTTACAGTGTAAAAGTCAAAAATAGCGTTCAATCAGAATATGATCTTAAGCAAGATGAAACTGAATGATCATTCCACAAGGGTCTCAGACTGCCTTTTTAGAGAAATTGCTCTCCTCTGCTTACGTAGAAATATGTAACCACAGCAAAGTCTTTTTGCCAAATATACAGACTTGCAGAATTTCAGAATTGGAAGGGATCCCAGGGATGATGAAGTTCAAATCTCACGCTTGATAGACACAAGAAAGAGACGACATATTGAGTGTTGCCCGGAGTGTTCAGCCAGCCAGTGACATAACTCAGTATTGAGTCTAAATCTCCAATGCACTTTATTTCCAAAACAAACAAAATAAGATTTCTATCTCTTAGAGACTTTTCCAAGGTATTTCATCTGAAAAAAATCCTGAAGCTAAAATAAAGGAATTAAGCAAGAGTGAGTAAGTAACCAGTGGTACTTAAGAACATCCACGTAAGCAGGAAGCTCAGTTCTCTTAATGGGAGTTGAGTGCATGGGATATGAGGTTATCCATCTCAAACTATTTAGCTTGCTTTTCTAATAATAGCTTGTAGTTCCTGCTTGGATTCATAAAGCAAGCATGGGGAATAATGCATGATAAGAACCTATTACATCTTAGCTTCTTAGAAATCCATTGGTCTCCTAATTTTCCCCTTTAGGGACAGTCCTGTGCTCCATGGGCTCATGGTGTCCTGGTTGTTTCCTGCTTCAATAAAAGGACAGGTTAACCATGGATCCTGAGGGAACAGATTGCTATAAACAACCTGTATATCCCACTAATTGGAAAAGTCCTTCAGACAGAGAGTTCTAGAGTGGATTTCAATTCACTGCACTCCTCATGGAATGTAAAGGTGAAGGACAGGGGATACTCGTTCCCTACTGCCCCAAACACCATTTTGAAAAGCGGATTCTTTCCTTACGGAGGTACTGAAAACGCGTGCCTTAGAAAAAGCAAAGAAGTAACATCATTAACCATAAAAGCTTAGTTTTGAAAATTTGGAAACAAATAGTTCTAATCTCTACCTGTACCCTTCTACCTGCTACTTCTATTCAAGAGTGTTCTGAGAATAATTCTGGGCCTAAATTAAAGGCCACTTTCTCTGCTTTCTATCTTGAACATACAGAAATAAATCATGGATATCATGGTAAATGAAAATAATTTTATAAGAATACATGGACACAAATATTATAATAACTATTTGACTATAAGCTGTCTTGATCTTCAGACCTTACAGCTCTTTGTTCTTAAATGAATGGGGCAGATGATGTTTTGCTGAGACTAAATCATGGCTCCCAAGGTTATCAAGGGTAGGAGATTATTTGGGGGTTCATTTCTGAAGTCAGGGAAAATTTCATATAATTAAAATTGCTCTGAAGTTCCCTTAGGAGAAGAAAGAGTGAGGTCTCCTAACAGATTCACTCAGCGTTTCTTAGCTCTGGGACAGCCGGCTGTCAGCTGTGTCATTGGGGCCAGGCTGCTTGTTAAAGAAAGGTACTTTGGGCTGTGTTGTTATATAAAGAAGGTTATTTCTGTGCCCCTGCAACCTTGCTCCAGAGAGATGGACACACATTTCCTGGAGGCACGAGGGGAACGAAGCCGATGGAGGGAACAGTAGACGGGACCCCGCGCTCGCTCGGGGCACAGGCATTCCGAGTGGAGCTGGTTTAGTGAAGCTAAGGCACGACTACTTTGCTGCTTTTTGGTATCATCTCGTGTAAGTGCAGGTCCTGGAGACACTTTGCAGGACTCAGAGTAGTGGTGATCATCCAAGTTCACCAGAAAACGTGCACATTAAATTTTATTTTTTTGTTACAGTCTCTTCTGAGTCACCAGATTTCTCCTAGAGAATTTATGGATCTCTGAAAGCATCTCCTCAAGAGTATCAGGACTCTATAGTTACAGATACATTGAGGTATAATAGTCTCCATTCAAAAGCACTAACTCCCTAGGCTGTCATGGCACATGTGTATCTTCTTAGCAAAATACAACTGAAATAGGTGCACTGTGAACACAGGACGCCAGCTGCACAGCTTTCCTGGAGGCTGCCGGAAGCTGGGTTGGCAGACGAGCTTCAGTGCTGAATACGCCAGCACTATGGGGAAGAAATCTGCAAAGAAGAATTCCTTTTGAAGCTGTCACTGCAGCAAATTAGCCTCTTTGATTTCATATTCACTGCTATGGGACTAGAAATACCAGCTTTCATTTGCCTTGTGGCAAGAAAGAGAAAATGCATTTATCCATCCTGCAAAGACTGGGACTTTCTCAAATGATGCTGTTGTTGTTCCTAGAGGAGATTAAATGGAAGGAGGACAGGGCCCCAGCCTGCTCTCACCATCGCCCTGTGTGCAGGGGGACAGGGCCCCAGCCTGCTTTCATAACCACCCTGTACTCACAACTAATGTCACAGCAGTTTCCTGCTTCCATCTTTTATGAATGCAAAACAAACAAACAAAACAAGGAATCTACAGTGAAGTTTATGATTACACTACTTTTTCTCTCAGAATCACCAGCCTGCTCCAGAGTCATACTTCCAAGCAAGTAAAATTAAAAGGCAAAATCACCAATCCATTCCTGGGATACTTTGCTAAGGAGAATATGTTCCAGCTCCATCCATGTAAACATGAAAGAGGTAAAATCTCCATCTTTCTTTAAGGCTGCATAGTATTCCATGGTATACATGTACCACAGTTTGCTAGTCCATTCGTG
>CAUYPK010156344.1:0-41305 GCA_963574355.1 Loris lydekkerianus
AACCCAACTATAGCACAAGAAGATGGGGAAAGGGCCAAGGAGGGGGTAGGGGGTAAGTCAGGGTGGAGGTAGGATAATGTGTGAGGCCACACCTATGGTGCATCTTAGAATGAGTACAGGCGAAATTTACTAAATGCAGAATACAAATGTCTACATACAATACCTAAGAAAATGCCATGAAGGATACGTTGAACAGTTTTATGAGAATATTTCAGATTGTATATGAAACCAGCACATTGTACCCCTTGATTGCACTAATGTACACAGCTATGATTTAATAATAAAAAAACCCAAAAAATAAATAAATAAAAAATAAAACAATAAAAAAAAAAAAAAAGTTATTGTTAGTCTTCAGTGATGGCAAAGAAGACAGCACCACACATGATGCACGTAAACACCCCAGGAACCCACAGTCAGGGCAGCTGGACAGCATTACTAACCAACTGGACAATGGAGTGTTTTGCTGTCCCCACAATGGAACCTCCATTACCCTTCTGCACAGGGACAGGCCTTCCTCTATCAGCACTTTGTCATCTTCCCTCTGCTTTCCAGAGCTGCTATGCTCCCATTCCTGACCCTGGGAATACCCCAAGTCTGCATGGCTGTCTGAATCACACTCACAGAATTACTTAATAGCTCAAAGTTATTCTCATAGTTCTTTTATGATTTAATTAATGGCTCATGGTCTGTCACTTCCTCAATACAATTTCACTAAATTTCTCCTAAGTTAATCTCAGACTTGGAAAAAGTAACCAGACCATCCTTCCTTGAGGATACTCTTAAATTGCCAGGGCTACATTCAGTCAATTTAAGGTAACCAAATGGTTTTGAGGCAATTAACACTATTGATGTAAATTTTTACTGTTCTAAAGTGCTATAATCCAAATAAAACCATGAGTGATATAAAAGGCCACAACTGCAACAATAAATAAGTAAACAAAGTATATTTATCCAGAATGATGATGAGTAGAAATTTATCTGAGACCTCAGCAAAAATCACTAAATCCTAGGGGACGGTATCAGTCCCGCCTTGGCACGTTTGGATCTCCTTTTTCTGGACTACCCAAGAGCAGCACTCACTCTGCAGGGATGCAGACGTTGTGTAGTAGTTGAAAGGCACGCGGGATACCACGTATTCCTCGGAAAGACCTGCCAGGATGTCACCTACGAAGACTGTTTTCCCCACTCCTGCGTTTCCTACTAGCATTACTGGTCTTCCTTTCTCAAGCAACAGCTCCATGAAGTACCTAAGACGAGTTGTCTCTGATGTATGAACCAGAACTGTCTAGGGGAAGAAAAAAGCAGAGTGAGACAGAAGTCAGAGAGAGACTCTCACATACACATAGATACTCATAAATTGTAAAGCTTAATATTTATGTTTTTAAAAGTTGGCTATTTATCTATTTGTATACCATATTGCCTCACAAAGAGTGTGAAATGGCTTACAGAAATACAAGAACACAAATAAATGAAAACCAGACTCGGGGAACACAGACTGAAATATAAGATTAGGACAAGGAGAGAGGTAGACATGCAGGAAATAGACACAGCCGTTACCACACAGTTGATTCTGGGTTTTGGCAACCCAAAATACATACATACATACATACCCCAAACATGAACAGAGCAAAACAGACAGTTAACAATTTGGTCACATTTCTTGGTGTCCAAATTTAAAAGCAGGGAGGAGAAAACTACTTGTGGGATTTGTATTGCTCATATTGCTCATTCTGTTTTGGGTGAAGTTCTTGTCTACCTGCTTAGCATTTACGGAACACAACTGAATATTTTATAGAGCATTAGGGATCATTGTCATAATGTGAGCATTCACTCTGTTGTAATTCATTGATGCTCTTAGGGCCTATTAAAAGAGTCTGTTCTGTGCTACCTTAACCGGCCCTTGACTACTTAAAAAAAATTAGGGCTGCCTTTTGTATTTCTCTCTTTTCTTGCTGTTAGTTGCCATTATTTGATTTTTGATTTGGCTCCTGGCTCTCTTTCCCACATCAACACCAATAATGACCTGAGAGCTGAGTATGTGGCAAGTATGACGCTAAGCTCTTTACACACATTATGTCATAAGATACAAACCTCTCAGGAGCACTTTGTCATCCTTTTCATTTCAGAGATGGGGAAACTAAACCTTAGGGAGCATAAATTACTTAGCCATAATCACAATTAATAAGTGGTGGTCCTTGGATTCATGCCCACGCCTGCCCAGAGCCCGAGCTCCGTCCTACTGACCATACAGAACGCCTGTCAGAGCACGGACATTAGAGCCCGGCGGCCTGGGTTGGAATCCTACTCTGTTGGTTTTAGTGTGACCAGCTCTTTTTAGTTTGTCCAGGATTTTGTAGTTTTAAAATTCTAAATCCAGTGTTCCAGAAACTCACCCAGTCCCAGGCAAACTAGAACCATTGGTCCTCTTATACTTATTACCAGTATAAGTGCAGATACATTTCTTATCTCTGTGTCTCTGTTTCTCCTTTTTAAGAAAGGGCCAGTAACATCCCAGGCCTTGGAACAGTGATTTGCTATCTGTGTGCCTGTTATGGGAAGATCTTAATGGTGCAGTGAAAAATTTTAAAGATCATTAATTACTTTCAAAAGAAGTTCAGAGCCCAGTAAGTATATTCTTGTTTTTACTCTTTTTTTTTTTTTTTTGACCAACATAATTTAAGACTGCCATGGGAGTTTAACTATAGGTTTGAGTGTACCATGACATAGTAAAAGTTGAAAAACACTGCTTAGAAGGTTGTTGTAAGGATTAAATTGGTTAATCTATTGACAGCACTTGGAAAAGGCCTGACCTATCACAGAATATTACTGTTTGCTGTTACTAACGATAGTTCTTTTCTACTGTATTGAGAGGTTGTTCGTCAGATACCTGCATCTGCTACATCTGTGTGTCATGTTAGACCACAGAGCTCTCTTAGGTTTTCTGTTGAATCAAAGATCTTGTTTTCTGTTGAATCAAAGATCTTATCAATGAAAAGGTATATCAACTTGTGTATCAGTCTTTAAGTTTTCAATATTTTTTGGTTGATTATGAGTTCTCAGCTTTCCATGGCAAAATCAGATTAGCAGGTGGTTGGATTGTAGGAAGGCTGAACAAAAACAGAGATTTCCAGATAGATGAAGTATATATACCAGACATTACTGGCCACCTCCAACACCTCTTTTTCCACTTCCTCCTTTCTGGCAGCCCCGCCCCACTTTGCCCAAGTCCCCATGCTTCCTCCGCACAGTCGATAGCTTTAAGAGCACATTCTGGCTTGGGTGGGGGATGGCCACTCATCATAGCCAGTCAGGGCAAACCCACTACCCAGAGGGAGACTAAGGGAGGCATGTGGCCCTGTCTGGGACCGGATGCAGGAGGCAATCGGGGCACCAAAGAGAGGTGTGAGAAAGCTCCTGTTCCCTCTAAGGGTGACTCCTGTGACCACTGAATCTTCTTGAAACAAGAAGGGACAGCAGTCTTAAAATGCAGCCAGCATTAAGAGCAAAGCAGAATGATGGGGAGATGAGAATCCTCCGTGATCTAGCCAAACCACAGAAGGAATCTGTCTTGGGGTTCGCGTACCTCTGAGTTCTTGTTTGTGTGAAATGATGAGTTTCCTCATTGTTGGTATTAAGGGTTGTACTGGGTCCAAAATTTATCTGGTGAAGTCCTAACCCCCAGACCCTCAGAATGGGACCATATTTGGAAATAGGGTTGTTGCAGATGAGATGAGGCCAGACTGGAATGATGTCACAGCCCAGGGTGATAACGTTATACAGAGATAATGGGTCTCCCCAACGTTCACGTGTTGAAGTCCCAACTCCGCACCTTGGAATGTGATTGTATGTGGAGATAAGGCCTTTAAAGAGGTGGTTAGGTTAAAATGAGGCTGTTAGGGTGAGCCCTAATCCAATCTGTCTGGTGTCCTTATGAGAAATTTTTTTTTTTTAAACTAGAGGTAAGGTCTCATTATGTCTCCTAGACTGGAACTCCTGGCCTAGGTGATCCTCCAGCCTTACCCTCCCTAGCAGCTGGAATTGTAGGTGTGGTCACTGTGCTTGGCTAATTTTTTTAGAGACAGGGTTTATTTCTGCTGTCCTTAGCTAGACTTGAACTCCTGGGCTTGAGCAATCCTTCCACACAGCCTATCAAAGAGCTGAGATTATAGGCATCATCCCTGCACTTAGCCAAGAAGGGGAAATTTATGCACAGAGGGAGATATCAGGGAAAACATTCATGTGAGGGCACAGAAAGAAGGGGCGTGTGTGCAAGCCTAAGAGGAAAGCCTTAGGGGAAAGCAAATTTCCAGTTTTCAGAATTGTGAGAAAACAAATTTGTGTGGTGTAAGTCATCCGGTCTGTGGTATTTGGTCATGGTAACTCCAGCAAGCTAATGAAGTAGGCCCTCAGAGAGTAAGTTCTAAGACCACCAGTGTAAGTCTGCGACTGCAGCAAGTCCCGTGCCCTGTATGTACCACGTTCCTTCTGATACATACATACCTGGGATAAAGTCTCACTTACAGATAAGGCCCAGGACAAGATTGACAATAATAAAATAGAGAAATTATGAGATATGCTAGCATCACTACTTTTGCACTTTTGAGGATGGCTAAGTAAAACAAGGATTGTTTGAACATAAGCACCGCGATATGTCACAGTGGATGATCACTGAGACAGCTAAGTGACCAACGTGCAGGCAGTGTCAGCTTCATAAATCAGGCTGAACAATGAGATGATTCACATCATGGTTGGGATGAGTGGGGTGGCGGGAGATTTCATTACGTTATTCAGAACAGTGTAGAATTTAAAACTTATAAATTGCTGATTTCTAGAATTTTCTATTGAGTACCATCACTCCATGGTTGACCATAATTAATTATCATTTTTTATGACAAGAAGATTTAAAATCTATTTTCTTAGCAATTTTCAAAACTATAATGAATTTTTATTAACTATAGTCATGATGTTGTACAACAGACCTCTTGAACTTACTCCTTTTGTGTAACTGAAATCTTGTATCTTTTAAGCAACATCTCCCCAAACCCAGCCCCTGGTAACTATCATTCTTCTCTCTGCTTACATGAGCTCAACTTTTTAGATTCCACAAATAAGTGAGATTATGCAGCATTTGTCTTTCTGGGTCTGGATTATTTCACTTAACATAACGTCCTCCAGGTTCATTGATGTTCTTGTAGAAGACAGAATTTCCTCCTTTTAAAAGGCCAAATAGTACAGATTTGAGTGTCTCTTATCTGAAATGCTGGGAACCAGATGTGTTTTGGATTTCATTTTTTTTTCTTTTTTTTTTTTTTTTTTGTATTTTGGAATATTTGTATTATACTTACTGGTTGAGTACCCCAGTGAGGTACTGAAATTCTAAATGCTCCAACAAGCATTTCCTTGAGCATCATGCTGGAGCTCAAAACATTTTGAATTTTGGAGCATGTTTGAATTTTTGGATTAGCAATACTCAACCTGTATTCCTATGTATATGCATCCCACTTCCTTTGTAGAGTCATCCATTAATTCCATATATTAGCTACTGTGGATAATCCTGCAATGAACATGGGAAAGCAGACATCTCTTTGACATACTAATTTTATTTCCTTTGTATTTATACTCCAGAGTGGGGTTGCTGGATCATATGATAGTTCTATTTTTATTTTTTTAAGGAACCTCCATATTGTTTTCTATGACTACTAATTGACATTCTTGCCAACAGTGTGCAAAGATTTATTCTTCTCCTTATCCCCCCAACACTTGTGATCTTTCGTCTCTTTCACAGTAGCTATTCTAACAGGTGGGCAGCGACATCTCGTTGTGGTTAATACAGATTCTGGTACTGAGAAGTATGGTGCTATTGCAGTAGATACCTAAAAAACATGGAAGTGACTTTGAAACTAGGTAAGAGGAGAGCTAAAAGAGTTTTGAGGTGTAAGAAAAAGCCTAGCTTGCCTTGAAGAGATTGTTGGTATAAATATATACATTAAAGATGCTCCTGGTGAGGTCTCAGACAGAAATGAGGACATGTTACTAGACATAGGAGGCAAGGCATATGTGTCTGAACTGTGTTCTAGTGCTCTGTGGAAAACAGAATCTGTGAGTGACGAACTCAAATACCTAACTAACTGAGGAGATTCCTAAGAAAAGTTTTAAAGGTATGACCTAGTTTTTCTTTACTGCCTGTAAAATGAGAGAGGAGAGAGATAAATTAAAGAAGGAATTTTTAAGTAAAAAGAAACCAGAACTTGAAGATTTGGAAAATTGTCAGCCTATCCATATTATAAGAACTGAGAAAGTGTTCCCTGGAGGCACACAAGGTGTGGCCAATCACTGCTTGAAGACATTGTGGGGGTGTGACCTTTGGATCTCCTTGGCCATCCCAGCAGAAGCCTGGACTAGAGATGGAGTGATAACAGCACAAATAGTTCTAGCTTGGGCTGGAAAGGATGGAGACACACAAAACGAAGGGAGGCTGTGGAACTCTTGGATTCTACAGGATAAGATAGTTGAGCTATCTGGCTGCAAACATCTATTATCCTTGAAGAAAAGAGAAAAATGACCCTGAACACAATTCAGAGATCAGCAAAGCTCCCACTGCCCCAAAGGTGCAGGCCTGGGAGATGACCTTGTGTCCGCCTTGATTTCACCGAGTGGGATCACTTCATCAGGGGCAGGATGTTACTACTCAGGGCAGCCCCACAGGGCGATGGCAGAAGGCTGCCTCTACAATCTCCATGAGCCCAGAGGACAGGGCTTTGAGCAAAAGAGGATTAGTTTCCAGCCCTAAAAATCTCATGCAATGTTCCCTGCTAGGTTCTGGACTTGCTTGGGGCCTGAGACCCTTTTCGTCTGATTCCTCCCTTTTGGGATGGAAATGTCTACCTGACTTGTGCCCCACCATTACATTTTATAAGCAGTTAACTTCCCTGGTTTCACAAGTTTACAACTGGGAGGAATTTTGCCTGAGAACAAAATGCACCTCCAGATTCACCCAGCTTGATATAGATGATATTTAGATGAGATTCGGGGCTTAGAGGTGATGCTAGAATATGTTAAGACTTTGGACTGTTGGAATGGGGGTAAACGCATTTTGCATGTTAGAAAGTGAATTTGGGGGATCTGGAGAGAAGATTGTTATGGGCTGAAATGTGTCTCTCTTAAAATTCATATACTGAAGCCTTAACCCTCAGTACCTCAGAATGTGACTATCTGTGGACATACAGCCTTCAAAAAAAGGTAAGTTAAAATGAGGCCACTAGGGTGGGCCTTCATCCAACGTGAGACAAACACACTGGGTTTTCTGTTCCTCGGCGCTGAACGGCTCCTGACTGCTGCAGTGGACATCACCTACATTCTACTGACATAGCTTTACTTAAAATAGGAAGCTCCAAAATGA
The DNA here is from genome assembly GCA_963574355.1 of Loris lydekkerianus. Lineage (NCBI taxonomy): Eukaryota > Metazoa > Chordata > Mammalia > Primates > Lorisidae > Loris > Loris lydekkerianus. The sequence continues at coordinate 7,400 of CAUYPK010156344.1, forward strand.
ATCACAATGACATGATTTTGAGAAAGAAACATAAGAAAAGGATTACAGATTGAGGGATAATAGGAAGATAGTAAAAAAAAATAACTCAACCTAAGAGAAATGTAGAAGGGCAATCTAAAAAAAAAAAAATGAAAGAAAGATAAAGAAAAGAGAAATATTCATTTGGATTTTTCAGCTGCCATGTGACTCTGAAACATAAGAGTTGAGATTAAACATATTCATTTTATGGGTGGGGGGTTAAAACAAAGAAGTTACCTGTGAAAAGTGCTATCTAAGAAATCTACAAGAAAGCCTGTCAGTTGAGTGATGCTGCCCTCTCTCTGCACCTACCTGCAGAGGCGCGTCTGGATCCATAGTGAACTGGGGGATTTTGTCAGCCCAGGGCAAGAACTTCTTAGTTTTGTGGTCCAGATAATAATCAAAGATTGTTCCCTGGGATGGAAACTTCACCGCTTTCATCTCTTTGTGCCACCACCGGCTGAAGTCAGCTTGATAACCGGAAAGCTAAGAGAGTAAGAGAAATCCTCATTGTAGACATAAAGGTAATAAAAGCGATAAAATAAATAACTAGAAATAACTTATACTGAGTGACACTATCAAAGAAGTAGAAAGCTCTAATTGCCATCTTATCCATCAGGTACAAATTTACAAATTACCCCTTAGTTGTTCAGTATAACAAGGAGCTATTACACAAATACTGTGTTAGGTAGTGGTTTTCAAACACCATTGTTGATTTCTGCTAATTCTATATCAATAGAATGAACTGGCCTAGTGGCTATTATATCTATGAAATGACCTGGTCCAGTGATTTCTATATCCATAGGATGACCTGGCCCACTGAATTCTATGTCCATAGGATGACCGAACCCAGTGACCCATAGAAGGATGTGACCTAGTGAGTCTGCTGAACTCTAAAAACACTGTATATGTTTACTGCTTTTAGCAACTTCATTCTTATCTAAGACCTCAACTGCCATTTTTCCCAGAGAAATTTTTAAGTCTGTTTTTTATTTTGGCGTCCCTATTTCCCTGCCCTGTAGCCCACAAGTAGGCTAAGATGGGTGTTCTATCTTTCTGGAGTAGCTTCCCCCATCACCTTCAGAACCCAGCTGAGCTCACCTACCCACCACCATTCACGTCTTAAAAAGTTTAGGTTCATTAGGCTGTGTAAGGTATTTTAACACTCTACAAAAGTTGGTCCTAAACCAGGTCACAGCAGAGAATATTACTTACCTGGCATTATCATTAGGTAAATTATATACAACTTCTACTTTACAGATTTTGGTGACAAATCATTCAACTAAAATGCATTTATCGGCTCAGTGCCCATAGTTAAGTGGTTAGGGCACTGGCCACATGCACCAGGGCTGGTGGGTTCAAACCCAGCCCAGGCCTGCTAAACAACAATGACAACTACAGCAACAACAACAAAAAATAGCTGGGCATTGTGGCGGGTGCCTGTAGTCCCAGCTACTTGAGAAGCTGTAGCAAGAGAATCGCTTAAGCCAGCAGTTCTCAACCTGTAGGTCACGACCCCTTTTTAACAATGAAAATACATTTTGGCATTAGGAAGGTTGAGAACCACTGGCTTAAGCCCAAGAGTTTGAGGTTGCTATGAGCTGTGATGCCACAGCACTCTACCCAGGGTGACTCAGTGAAACTCTGTTCCTCTCCCCCCCCCCAAAAAAAATGCATTTATCCTACAGTAGGGAAGAAAGCAAACGGGGTCTCTGCCCTCACAGAGTTTATGGGGACGACAGAGGGAGAGACACAGGGGTGCGTGGTAACAGCAGAGGCTAAGCCAATAAATGCAGAAAACACAGAAACAGATAAATAGGAGTCTCAAAAGTAAAGTTGGCTACACTTCAGAGTACTGGGTCATCTTTTTAAGTGAATGTTCACAGAAGAAATCTTTGAGATAAATGATTAAGGGAAAGACCATTTCAGGAAGAGTCCAGCATGTGCAAAGATCCTGTGGTCTGAACAGACTTGGTATGTTCAAGAAACTGGCCAGTTCAGCTGAGGTTTGGGAAGGGAAGAGGGAGGAGCAGAGGAAAAACAGGAAGACAGGCAGAACTAGAGGCAGAGGCCTGTGAATAGAATTAAAAGTTTGAAATCCTACGCTAAAGGCAACAGGAATCCACTAAAGTGTTTTAAACTCTGGAGGATAATACTATTTACATTTTTAAAAGTTCCTCTCACATGAAGGCTATAACCCAACTATAGCACAAGACTATGGGGAAAGGACCAAGGAAGGGGAAGGGAGGGGGGAGGTTTTGGTGGAGGGAGGGTAATGTGTGGGGTCACATCTGTGGTGCATCTTAGAATGGGTACAGGCGATTGCACTAATGTACACAGCTATGATTTAACAATAAAAAAATTAAAAAAAATTAAAAATAAAAATAAAAAAATAAAAAATAGAAGTTCCTCCGACTGCTGAGTGGATGATGAACTATAGGCCACGAGTAAGCAGAAAGCACAATAAGGAGGATACTTCAGAAGCCAAGTGGGAAATGATAGCCCTGGATGGAATGCAGCTCAGAAAGAGGTGATGTGACATTTTGGGAGGCAGAGAGGGGAGGATCGCTTGGACCTGTGAGTTGGAGGTTGCAGTGAGCTATGATGAAACCATTGCACTCTACCCCTGGCAACAGAGACCATTTTGGAGGTTGTTTGCAATGGCCTCAGTTAAGAACACAAGCCCTGGGTCAGCGTGCTTCAGTTTCAACCTGGCTCAGCACAGCTTAGCTTCCTTCCCTTACACAGATTAATTTACTCCCCTAAACTTTCGTTTCTTATTTGTAAAACAGTCATACTTTTCCATATAAGATTCTATCGTTTTGAAGATTAAATGGGATGGCCCACAAAATGTCCTATGCACCTTTCTTGACACTTGGGCATTCAGGGTGTTGAACTAACAAATGCCTATCCTTTCCTGTGTCTGTTCCATTCATATTCCCAACCCACAGCCTCTCTTTTGAATGTTTTGTATTTAGACCCCTTTTGAAAATGTCAAGATGCTTCTGCTATTGACTATTATCTGGGGAAAGGCAGGTGACCAATGGTGCCAGCTTCTGGCTTAAAGAACTAGGGGGAAGGGTGCTGCATCTGGTAATTGGAAAGACTAAAACAGGATTAGGAAGCTTCACGATCAGCAGTGGAAAGGTCTCAGCTGGCAACATGCCTCCTGATTCTACAGTCTTGGAAAAGGAGAAACTTGTGGAAAACCTGCAAAGAAAAACCTGACTGGGAGAGGAGTGCTGCCTCATGCCTGCACGTGGCCACCGTGAACAAGAAACCCACACACGAGAGAGCCTCGTGACGCCTCCAGACACCAGTTCTCTCTCGTGGAGAGCACTGTGATCTTTAGAAAGCACTTGGAGAATTATAGAAGGAAATCTGGCTTCTAAGAATGGTTGAAATAAGGCCTAGGAGGCCAAGTGGAGGCAAAATTTATTCACAGACAGGAGCTATGGTAACCTAGTAATGAGAAATGGAACTGGCCCACTGGTTATATAAACCACTCACTCTAGGGTTAACAGCCAGTAAACCAACAAAAATGTGGGTCCTTCTTGGCTGTTGTGCTGTCCAGCATGAATTCCTTGTTTCCACCTGGCAGGACACAGGAAGCTGGAATATGTGTCCATCTATTTTCCATGTAAATATTTGGAGGCATTCATAGAGGTACTATGACCACAGAGGTGTCCTCTTCTTTGAAGACAGAGAAACCTGGGCAGGAAGCCTGGGGATGCCATTTTCTATCAGTATGATTTTTAAAGTCATCATTTTTTAAAACATTAATTTTTTGTGGGAACTTACTAGTTATACATCTTTATAGGACAGACGTGATGTTTTGACACGTGCATACAATGTGAATTAATCAAATCGAGGTAATGAGTATCCATTGCCTTAGGCATTTACTATTTCTTTGTGTTAGAAACATTACGATGCATTCTTCTAGTTATTTGAAAGTATATTCTAGCTTATTGTTGATTATAGTCACTTTGTTGTGCTGTCAAATGTTCCTTCTATCTAACTCTATTTTGCACCCATTAACCATCCCACCTTATCCCCTTCTCCCCGCTCCCCTTCCCAGCTCTGGTAACCGTCCCTATCCTCTGTCTCCATGAGAGCAATTGTTTTAATATTTAGTTCCCACATATGAGAACTTGTGAGATTTGTCTTTCTAAAAATGTTCTCCAGTTCTATCCACGTTGTTGTAAATAGCAGAATTTGGTTATTTTCTGTGGCTACTTAATATCCCATTGTGTATATGTGCTACCCTTTATATAGCCATTTGTTAATGGACACTTAGATTGATCCCAAATCTTGGCTCTGGTGAGTAATGCTGCAATAAACACAAGAGTACAGATATGTCTTCAATATTGTAAATTCCTCCCCACCCCCTTGGATATGTACCTAGCAATGGGATTGCTGGGTCATATGGTAGCTCTATTTTTAGTTTTATAAAGGAATTTCCATAGTGTTCTCCTTAGGGGTTACGCTCATTTACACTCCCACTGACAGTATACTAGGGTTCCCCTTTCTCCAGATCCTTGACGGCATCTGTTGTTACCTTTGGGATAAAGTCATTTTAATTGGGGTGAGGTGATACCTCACTGTAGTCTTGATTTGCATTTCTCTGATTAGTGATGTTGAGAATTTTTTTGTCACATAAATATTAGCCTTTCATATGCCTTCTTTGAGAAATGTCTTTACAGACTCTTTCCCATTTTTTAATTGGATTATTTTTCCCTGTTGGATCATTGGCGATCCTTATATAACCAAGTTATTAATCCCTCATCAGGTGGGTAGTTTGCGGATATTTTCTCCCATCCTGTGGGTTGCCTCTTCACTTTGTTGGTTGTTTCCTTTGCTGTGCAGAAGCTTTTTAGCTTGATGTGATCCCATTTGTCCAATTTTGCTTTGGGTGATTGGGGTAACTGTGCTTTGGGGGTATTACTCAAAAAGTTCTTGCTCAGAACAATATCCTGGAGCATTTCTCTAAAATTTTCTTTCAGTAGCTTTGTAGTTTTAGGTCTTAAAGTCTTTGCTCCATTTTGACTTTTGTATAAGGTGAGAGATAAGGATCTACTTTCATTCTTCTGCCTGTTGAAATCCAGTTTTCTCAGCACCATTATGAAGAGAGTATCCTTTCCCCACTGTATATTCTTGGTAACTACATTGAAGATGAATTCACTGTAGATATATGAATTCATTTCTGGGTTCTCTATTCTGTTTCTTTGGTCTATGTGGCAATATCATGCTGTCTAGGTTAATATAGTTCTGAAGTACAATTTGACGTCAGGTAATGTGATTGTTCCAGTTTTCATATTTGTTCAGGATAGCTTTGGCTATTCTGGTCATCTGCGGTTTCATAATACTTTCAGGATTATTTTTGCTTTTTCTGTGAAGAATGTCATTGGAATTTTAATGGGGGTTACACTGAAGATTGCTTTGGGTTATCAGTGTGATTTTAGGTAAGTTATTTCTTCATTCTGAGCTTTCCCTGTACAATGAGGATAGCTTAAAGAATTATAATTAATATTACATGTTGAAAATCCATACATAGAGGTGGCATAGTGGAGATTAGGTCTACAAATTTCAGTTTGCACTTTGATAAGTCTAAGCAGTTTGCATGTATGCAGTGCCTGTGCTTGTGTAAATTCTTACCTTATGTGATTTCTTACAGGACATCAGAAGCCACAAAAGGGTTATATAAGGAATCTGTACAGGCCTGATGACTTCCTGTCAAGCTAAAGGACAAGACCAATGAAAGGAATTGGTCTGGGGTTAACTATGGTTCATAAGTGACTACCCTGGGAATAGTGTATAAGACAAGATAGAAGTAAGAGACTAGAAATAGGAAAACCAATTTTAAAATAAACTATATACTGCAAACTGAACTGTGATACTCACTCCCTAAATTCATAGGTTGAAGCCTTACCTCCCAATGTGATGGTATTTGGAGGTGAAGCTTTTAGGACATACATAATTAGGTTTAGATGAGGCCATGATGGGGCCCCTTGTGGTAGGATTAGTGCCCTCATAAGAAGAGACACTATAGACACTGCCTTCTTTCTCTCTCTGCCACATGGGGCACAATGAGAAGGTGGCTACCTGCAAACCAGAAAGAGTTTTCACCAGAAGCCAACCCTACTGGCACCTGGATCTGGACTTCCAGCCTTCAGAACTGTGACAAGTACATTTCTGCTGGGTCAGCTTCCCAGTTGGTAGCATTCTGTGATGGCAGCCTGAGCAGACTGAGACACCATGACAGCCCAGGGAAAGCTAAAGATGATCTATTCCTGAGTTAAGACTATAGGAATGGAAGAGAGGGAAGTAAAACTGAAGTGGTCTAATATCCTGGGATGTAGAAATAGGAAGAGTGATGTCTCCTAGGTTTTTCACTACAGCAAATGGGAGGATAGATCATGAGAAGAAAAAAAAAAAGAATAAAGAGGAGGAGCAAATTTGGGTGTGGAGCTGAGGAGGACGTGGGTCTTGGGCAACCTGAGTGTAACTTGGCTGCAGAAGAGCAGACAGCAGGTGAGGCCCCATAGGCAGCTGGAAACATAGAACCTGGTTCAGAAGAGGGAGCCAGGCTGAAGGCCACAGATTTGGTGTCATCAGCCAAAGTTAGAATTCTTGGCCTGCAGAGGAAGGCCAGAGAATGCACAGGCTTAGGAGGGAACAGGGCAAAGACTATACATTTATCATAATATGGCAAAAAATATGAATGACATTATAATCCACCAACCCTTACCAAAAAACCAGAAAGGTACTGTATACCATTTCTAAATATACCTGATCTTGTAGCAGGGTGCCTCCGAATGCCCAGATACAAGCAAAGGCAAAATAGACTTCATAAACTTCTTTTGGGCTGTCAGAAGGTACATTTTCAGGAGTCAACAAACACTCTAAAAGAGTACAAATAGTCTAAAGGAAAAGAAAAACTCATTTACTCAGGGAAAACTTTTTTCTTTTTTTTTTTTTAGGGCAATCTTTTGTAAACAGTCAAGTCCAAAGAATGTTTTTACAACTCTACCTCATCCTTAAAAGAGTATATGACTTTCTCAACTGATTTGCTACATTTAGGAGAGACAAAAATCACTATCTTGGGTGTCTAAGCCAATAGTAAAACACTTCTATCACTTTTAACCAAAATGACTTTCTGGATAATCAATTATTTTTTAAAAAATAAATTTTTAAATGACTCACTGTTTGAACTAAAAATACATACAAGGAAAAATAATGAATCTATACCTATTCTATATATTTTAGAAACAGAGAATCATACTACACATGGTATTCTATTACCTACTTTCTCACTTAAAAACATACTAAACAGGTTTGGCACCTATAGGTCAGTGAGTAGGGCACCGGCCACATACACTGAGGCTGGCGGATTTGAGCCCAGTCTGGGCATTGTGGTGGGCACCTGTAGTCCCAGCGACTTGGGAGGCTGAGGCAAGAAAATCATTTAAGCCCAAGAGTTTGAGGTTGCTGTGAGCTGTGACGCCACAGCACTTTACCAAGGGCGGCTTAGTGAGACTCTGTTTTAGAAAGAAAAAAAAAAAAAAAAAAACTAAACAAATCTTCCTTATCAATAAGTGTTTCTTTACCACATTATTGCAATGGGTGTCCAAGATTCCATTGGATGGACAGGCATTTATGTAACCATTCCCCTTGCTGGACATTTAAATGACCCACTTTTAGTACTTTGGAAGCCATTTTCCCCACATGTTGTCATAAATTTAGAATGGGGACTGGAAGCCTTAGCCTGTGGCTTTTTTTTTTTTTTGGACCCCAAATTAAATTTAATCTTAGAAGAAATGCCATTAGAATTTGTTCTTCATATACTCCAGGTCAACAGTAACTTGCACTGTGGGTCCTGAGACACCATGTCCAGGGCAAGCACATCCCCCATGAGGGACCACGGCTGCTGCCAAGGCCTTCAGCATATGAAATGATAACCAGTAACAAACATGTCTGGCGGCTGGCCGTCATTAATCAGCATTGCCACAGACCCTACAAGCCAAGATACTCTTCACCTAGTTTTTAGAGGCAGCAACAGATTTTTCTTGCTGTCACACACACAGCAGTGAAAGCTATGATGAAGAAGTAAGAAGAAAGCCTTATGTGTGTGCCTTTTCTTTTCCAGCTATGAAAGATGGGGAAATGCTTTTCATTCCAGGAGCCAAGAGCTGACTCTATTTTAAAATCTTCTCTCTTGATTTCTATTGTTTTAGCGTGTGCCACAATTTTGAATTTTTTTAAAATAAAACTCACCAATTTGAAAACTAGAGCCAAACAGTGCAGTTTTGTTATTTGTGAGTAGAAACCATGTTGTTCTAAGGAACTGTTAAAATCAAAGCAAAAAAAGACTGCTGGGTTTCAGTGTGACTTTACCCATCTGGGAGAATAGTCATGTGATTTGTCTATTTTCTCCCAAAGACAGTACATGTTTGAGCTCTGTGTCAGCAATTAATAAAATCACACTTTAATGCATATCCTGGAAGAGTGAATGCACTTTATCAAACGTAAAAAAGTTTCATGTATTGGCAAACTGAGTGGATTTACTTCTTAACATAGCCATTTCAAGCCATTCCCTTTTATATACACTTTTATCTCAAATTCCTATATTTCTAAGTAACCACGGGGGGGAGGGGGAGGGGAGAAACTACTCTATAAAACAACAGGTTAAAGGGAACTAAGGATTAATGCCATTTCTGAATACTACAAAAGAAGGAAGTAGAGCAAAAGTCATATTAATTCCTACTGACCTATTTTCACACTACTCTTGAATGAAAAGTTCACACCACAGAGAATCACACAAATATACAAGTCAAGTTGAGAAAGAACACGATCATGCTTTTTTGCAAGTATTACACCAGAGGAAGTCTAATTAGGCTAACTACATAATTAATTCATTATGAATAAATTCAGACCTTTCAGAAATAAATTATACCTCAGATAATTACCGTTGAAGACTATCGTTTATTTAATTGGTGAGTGAATTATCCAAAAACCCGAACTTTCTCTTCTTATTATGCTTGTGACTATTTCTAATTTAGCTTACTATGTTACAAATTTGGTAACATTAGTAACTTAATGGTAACAAAGTACTTAGAGACCAATTTTACTCCTGTAGGAAAAAAGAAAAGGTTTCTGATTGTAAACACTTCATGGAGTTTTTTACTAGTGAGAGCTGGGGATAGCTTCTCTTCATGCTGAGATTAAGATCACAACCTTCATTTGTGTTTGCTGTCAATCATTTTCATTAGCTACCATGACAACATATCATATGTACCTTTCATCTTACAATGAGGATCAGAAAGAAATATATTCCTGGAGTATTATGAACTCTTGATGCAGACTGCATGCCTCTAAGGAGTAATTCTGGGAGGGGGTGGTCTGGGGATGGTGGCATCTAGGTGGTAGAATTCTAATGCTTTCTTTCACTCCCTGGCTGGCATCTTTATTTGCACAGATTTATTTTATTCAAAAAGCATAATGAGCACCTTCTCTGGGCAAGTTACTTAGGAGCTAGAAAAATAAATACGGCTGTTGTAACTTTGTTCTTCTAATTCTGTACAAATACAGCTGGGAGGAACACAATGATCTAATAAAGACATATTTGGCACCTACCTATGTGCCAGGAGCCACAAAAACATCTGGGGATATAAAAATGCATAAAACATGGCTTCACCCTTACTTCACAAGATTGAGAAAAGAGAACAGATCCCAAACCCAAATGCTGAGATAGTATGAAAGTTTATGACAGGGTTTGTAAAAAGCTCCAGGAGACATGAGGACTGGGGTGGGAGCATTGCCGAAATGAAAAGATTCTGGAAATTTTCTTGCCTACCTGGGCAAGCTAAAATTTCTGCTGTCTTTTACACACACACGACCACATGAGGAACAGAAAACTAACCTGCACCAGGCTACTCTCTGGAATGGAAGTGATGGTTTTAAAGCTTGTTCTCAGCTTATCCAAGCATGCGGGAACATAATTATCAAAAAGAATAGTTAAATTGGCCTTTTCTGATTGATGCCGCCTTCTGTCTATCCAACTGGCCACATACCTGAAAAGGAACATAGAAAAGCTTTTATTGAATGGTAGGCTTGAAAAGCAGAATTTCACCGAGTCAAAAGCTCCCCTCTCCACACAGCTTGGTGCCACACTTCAGGGGTACCTTCAGTGAGTTCCTTCTAGTTCTCAGACTGCAAATATTAAAAAATGGCCCTTTAAAAACTTGTTTTAATGGCCATTTTTACCTTAATGAAAAGACTGTAAAAGAAACTCCTAATAGCACTCAGAAGCCACACATAATGGAGTGTAAGTGGCCATTACGGAGCATTTAGAAGGAAGTGTGGCGTGTCACTTCCTGAAGGGCTGAAACGATTCCCATCCTGTAAGCCTTATTTATGAAAACAGCTTGGGATTTTTCTTGATTATCTTGGCATCAATTATTTAGTAATGAGAAATCAGTTACAAATAAAAAGGCAATAATTCCATTGGGGCTACAGCAAAGACCCCCCTTTTTCACTGGACTGACTGTAACTCCAATCGGATAGCTGATAATGTATTTCTAATAAGTGACTCCAAAATGGCATTTTATACTTGGACACACACACACACACACACATACGTATATGAAACTTATATAATGTCAATTTGATATATTAAATATGTCTCGTGCATTAACAAAATAATACTATCAATAAGACAATATGACAGTAGTTTCTGTAGTGGAAATACGTGATGTTAAACAAAAAGTAACTGCTCAGAGTTCTCATTAAGTAGGAAGCAGGGGTAATAAATACACTTAGCAATTGGCAAAGAAGCCGTGTGACCATAGAACAATTATGGCTGTACCTTGCTTTAAGCAAATCACATTTTACATCTTGAATATATAAAAAATTTAGGCTCTTTTTGCTTTTCACCAGGTTTACAATAGGATTTATTAAATAATCAACTATGCTACACTATGGTTAGATTGATAAAGTCAGGGGTCACAACTTTTTTTTAGGTCCAAGAGGAATGGTTCTCCCTGGAAGTCCAACTGCATGAGAGTAACTCTGGAGAGCATCTCTGGGTGGCAGTGACCATGGCGCCATGGAACAATGGAAAGCCGGTGTTAATGACTGGGTACAAAGGCATGAAGGCCACACCTATCCCTCTGCTGCTGATTTGTTGCATACTGGCTGTCAGAAGTGGAATCTTCGTGTCTAGCGTCTATCAAGGAAAAAAAAAGAAAAAAAGGGATTGTGGATTGCTCAGGGAGAAAGAACTCCAAAGTCAGACTATCTGGATCTGTCTCCTAGCTGTACCAAGCAACTATGTTACTTTGGGCAAGTGACTTCATCTCTCTGTGCGGCGATTTTCTCATCTGTAAGCGGAGATGATTATATAGACCTCCTAGGGTTTAATGAGGATTAAACAAGTTTGCATGTATGAAGTGCCTAGATTAATATCTGACAAGTTACCAATTCTCAGTGAATGTTACTCATTAGTACGAATCGGGTGGCATTGGGAGACCCAGGTTCTGATCCTCACCCTGCCTCTCTGCATCTCCAGAAGGTTCTATTGTCCTGATGGCTATAGCACATTCCATGCCTTAGCTCACAAAGTCTCTTCCGTGTCTCTGCGAGAGCAGAAGGCCACTGCAAATGGTGACCAGGAGCTCTCAGAAATAGCTCCAGAAAGGGGAAGTGGGCTTGGCACTTAGGGGCCATAGAAGAGTTACCTCATTGAGCTACAGTAGCAGCGGCTAAAGTGAAGGAAAACACTGGGCAGGCAGACTAACAATGACGCTATTGCACAATTACCTCCAGGTGGGAGCTGCTCCAGAGAAAAGGGGAGTGCAGCTAAACCAGGAAACATGGTCAGAGCTGATGCCACACATCCTCCCTGCTCCAAAGGCCAGTAATGACCTCTACAAGGCAGCAACCAAATCCCACAGCATAGGGGTCAAAATATATAAATTGATAAATATGGACAGTTTAAAATTTTATGTAGGAATTATTGCTAAATGCTTATAGTTTGGAATAAAAATAGACATTAACAGACTTCGAATTTTGAGGGAGAAACCATAATCTCCAGCAATAGCAAATGCTGACGCTACAGATCTGCATTTATGTGCAATTCTTTCTGCCTTGCTTTGCAAACAAGTTCTTTATTGTTAAAAGATGCTACAGCTTTGAACATGACAAAGTGGACCATACTACTATTATATGATGTGCAATTGAAAATGGGACATTTAATTGTCATCTTATTCCTCACCTCCAGGAGATATCACCCACATTGGTGCCTGCCCTCAGGAAAACAGCTACCTTTAATGCATCATCTTAACTCCAACATCTAGGATACTAACATAGAGCTTTAGCTTTCCAGATCTGTAAATTAGCCCCACACCATCAGCTACGTTGCTGCTGTTTCCTCTAGAAGAGCCCCGGATTTATCACATTAAGTCTGAAACCCTGTGGTATGGAAGTCATCTAGGTAGCTAAAGCTTCCAGGGCCCTGGAATTTTTCATTTATTACTCAGTCCTCTGGGGTTTGATCCTGTCATATAGGATGTAGTCTGCCCTCCCTCAAGCTTCAGGTTCTCTGCCATTCCCGGTGGCCTGGAAAAAGGGCAGAAGTTAGCAGGACATGCTGATTATTCTGAATCTGTATGCTTATAAGTGTATAAAATATTCAAGGGTGAGACAGTGAGATTGCAGGGGTAGAAGAAATTTTTAAACAATTTTAACTTAAATAATAACAAGCAAATTTTTAGTGCATTGTATTTTTTCTTTCCCATATATTCTCATCCCTTTCTATTAGAAAAGATTGCCACTGATCATAATCTTCAGAATTGTTTTTCCAATTCCTTCTTCTTTATTTTTCAAGATCTCAACAGACACACATGAACTGTCCTGAATTTTTCCAGTAAACTTACATAAAACTCAGAACTAAAATTAAAAACTATTTGATTTCTATAGCTAGTCACAGGCTAATACAATGTTGTTTTAACTTTATATGGTCCATATCTACAAAGTTTGGACCTAAAATTATTTTTTAAAATAGCTTAGTGAATTTGAATGAAAATATTCTAAGAAGCTTAAGAGATAATGGCACTATCCCTAGTCTTTAAACGGCATCCACAAAGATACTCTGAATATCATTTTGTAATCTCTTTTAGCTGCATTGTAAGCATTGTCCAAGATAAATTTAAAACTAGATTTCCTAGTTCTGTTCACTGAAAGGGCCTAGACACTGTGACGTACTAATAGCAAAGAGTATACCATGCATCCCTGTGTTCAATTCTAAATACCATCGTTCTTCATAAAAAAAGTTTTCCTTCCAGCTCCTTGGAGAAGTGGCTGACTGGGTTCAGAAACATCTTGTTAAGACAAAAAGAAAAGTACTCAAAGACTTAGAAGGACCAACAACAAAAAAGAACATGAAAATGGGGCTCTTGCTGGCAACATTTGGGACAATTTCAACATCCAAAAGAATATGGGTGATCAATTACAACCCACTGAACTGGAAGAAAAGAAAATGCTGCTCTGGCAGGAAGGGCAGGAGGGCGGGAGGAGGAGGAGGAGGTGTGAGAAGGAGAGAGGTCACTTGATACACATAGATAGAATGGCTAAGTTAGGAAATCACGACTTGGCCACTGTCAATGGGCCACTCTGAGAAACGTGGCTAGAAGAATAAGGTGGGGGGTGTTACAGATTGAAGGAGAGACAGGTAAATGCAAGGATTGATGTTTTGAAGCTGGATTTTCTAAAAGGTACAAAAGAAATTACTAGAATAGCAGGCAAGGTTTGAAAAACAGCTGTTTATTAGATGATCTTGTATCAAGGACAGATTTTTTCCTTAAATTTCAGGTTAATGTGAGGGCACAAAGAACTAGGTTACGGTATTTGCGTTTCTCAGGTGGAGCCCCTCTTGTAGTTGTGTCCTCCACCAAAAGGTGCCACACAGCCCTTCATGGTGCCATTACGTGGGAGCACATCCATCCCTCCTCTCTTCCTTTTGCCTCCTCCCTCCCCCCACAATTTGAATCGAATTTTCTCTCTCTCTTTTTTTGTTTTAGAGACAGAGTCTCACTTTATTGTCCTCAGTAGAGTGCTGTGGTGTCACAGCTCACAGCAACCTCAAACTCTTGGGCTTAAGGGATTCTCTTGCCTCAACCTCCCGAGTAGCTGGGACTACAGGCACCTGCCAGAACACCTGGCTATTTTTTTGTTGCAGTTTGGCTGGGGCTGAGTTCAAACCCGCCACCCTCAGTATATGGGACCGGTGCCCTACTCACTGAGCCACAGGCGCCGCCCGAGTTTTTCTCTTATGTGGGGCATGGGTTCAATCATCTTCTGGCTTCATGTCAGCATCAAGTACCTTGGATATTTGGTTTTCCATTCTTATGATACTTTATGAAGACAGTGTGCTTGTTTCAACTCCAGCCAGGTTAATACAAAAGATGTGAAGTCTCATCTTTTTTAAAGACTGAATAGTATTCCATGGTGGTATACATATGCCACAGCTTGTTAATCCGTTGCTGGGTTGATGGGCATTTAGGTTGTTTCCACGCCTTGGTGATGGTAAACCGAGCTGCGATAAACAGTCTAGTGCAAATGTCTTTGTGAAATATATGAAACGCTTCACGGACTTGAGTGTCATCCTGGTTCAGGGGCTATGCTAATCTCTCTATTATTCCAGTTTTAGCATATGTGCTGCTGAAGCACACACAGGATACATTTCTTAAGCGTGTTAATTATATTGTATTCACGTATCAGAACATTCCAGACTTAGCAGGTAAATGCTGACGTACTTAGGGTTGAAGTGTGTTTCCAGCTTACTTTCAGAAATTTCAGCAAAAAAATGAATAAAAGTAGAACACGTGCATCTATATGCATATGAGAGTGTGTGTGTGAGAGAGAGAGAGAGAGAGATACGAAGAAAATATATACAGTCTGAGAAAAAAAGCAACTTTTATCTGAGGAATTTAAATTACCAGACCTAGAGAGGCGTTACAGAAAGACAGCAATCACATCCGACTCCCTTAGAGCTCTGTATTCCTCTCTTAAACCTGCTTGCTATTGCCACAAGTAGCTGTAAATTAACCTAATGCCCACCAGGACACTACCCCTGACCCCGATAGCTTAACAACGCATAGATGATTATTAATCGGTGTGACTTCTGCAAGCCAATGACAATTCCTGACAGTTAGCATGGTAGCAGCCATCTCCCTGTCCTCCCCCCAACCACCACTTTTTTTGCCTCTAAAACCTCCTCGTACAAATGCCAAATGGAGCTCATATCCAAGTTCGTTTGGGTCTGAGACTTCCCAGTAGCTCCTCACTTTAGCTCAGGTAAACTCTTTAAATCAGACTTTGTGCCTCAGTCTCTTCCTTATAGGTCAAACAGCAACAGAACGTAGTAAATGTAAAAAAAAATGGTAACAATTGGCATCTGAAGGAAAAGGGGCTACAGCTGTACCTTTACTACCTGGTCAACTTTCCACGGTTTTGAGCATTTTGATAAAATGTTGGGGAAAACTGAGACCTAAGGTAATGGTTTGAAAAATTAGGTTAATAATTATATGGATCTTAGAAACTAATTAGGTATTACATAATAAATGAATCAATACATGCAAAGTTATCACATCATTAATATTATGACATTAAAGGTAGTGAAGTAACCAATAATTACACAGTAACAACAACAACAAAAATACCTCTTAACCTCAAATAGCCAATTTGTGACTTACTGAAAGTTTCTGGCAATGGAAGATGAAAATATAAAAATATCCTTTAGAGCAGATTCTCAATATTTTAGAAAATGACTTGGATTGACCCCTTTAGTCACACACATGAAAATTAACACCTACTCGTTGATCCTAGATAAAACAAAAAGCTTCATAAAAGTGAATCTAATGGTGAAGATAGAGCTGTTTCACTCCCCCAGGAATATAAACTGGGTGTCTCCTTAGCCAACTGGTGACCTTTGATGTAATGGATAAAAGACTCTCTGTAGGGATTTAGATCAAGTTCTTGTTAGCACAAATCTCTACATGATGTGATTGAGATTGAATTATATAGGCCTTGGAACCTGTGACGTTCACTACTGAAATCACACCACACCAGTAGAGGTGAGGGGTCCTCTGCAGAAAATGAATGCTGTCACCTGCTTAGGGAGCCTGCTCTCTCTGTACAGGGGAGTCCAGGGACACTGAAGAACCTGTTCCCAATGAATATAAGCAACCTGGAGATAGTCAGGAGCTCTTAGCCCAAAAAGAACTCTCCATTTTAGACATTGAAAAAAAAAAATCACTCCCTCCCCCAGACAAATCCAATAAAGCTTTGTTAAAGACAAGCGCCTGGGCACATCTCTACTTTGCTGCAGAGTAAAGGGATGAGCTTTGTAGCAAGCACATCAGTGCACGGAGGAGGAGCTGGGGAAGTGTATCAGCAAAAAAATGGATGTCATCCTTCAATGAGGATAACAGGGACAGATCAACCAGAGGACGGTTACAAAGGCATGGCAGGGAGTAGATAAACTAGACAAATGGTGTCCAGCCAGAGGTAAGAACAAGGAATGGTTACTGCGCCTATGTCGGCAGGGACAAGAAAATGAAAGACAGCCAGAACCTGGAAGGAAAGGATCTTAGGAAGAGATTTAAGAGGAGCTGTGACCTCAGCTGAGGAGCAGGCCAACCTGATGTGACCCTGCTGGGAGGAAGCCAAGGAACAATTAGCCTGACCATTTCTGCCCCCTCCCTCCTGCCAGGACTTGGCATTTGTCAAGCCAACCAGAAGCCAGGGTGCAAGAAGCCCACTGCTGTAGTCCACATGGGAGAGCGCCTGGGGCACAGAGCAAGGTGACGAGGATGGAGACTGCATGCGGAGGGGTAAATAGAAGATTTCTGACATAGGCAGGATGTCAGGCACAAACGTGTTCACCTGCAGAGCTCGAGGTTCCTGCAGTTCAGAGCAGGAACTGGTGGTGACAAGTGCCCACCAGGATGAACTGCAGAAAGTGTCAGCATTGGAAGAGTGAGTGGGCCCTAAGTCAAATCATCTGCCCTAAGGCAAACCATCACCACTGTTTTTATGCATATTACATATACAGTACAACCTCCACAGCTGACCACCTCCCTTCATTGACCACCTCCTTTAAGTTGACCTAATTTTCATAGACTGGACACGCACCACATGTACACATCAGTACAGTAGGCCCAGTTCCCTCTGTTGACCACTTCCATATGCCGACTAGTTTATTACAGTCCCTTGGGTGGTCAATTTACAGAAGTTCTTCTGTGTATATATATATGTACACATACATACACACATACATATGCCCATTAAATGATTTATTTATAGCTAAGTGCTTCACATAAGCTTTTATTATTTATGCACTTATCCAACAATATTTACTGAGTTCTTAATATATTCAAGGTATAGGAACAAAGTACTGTCTGGAAAAAATAAAAGGTCCCAGTTGCTAATTATTTTTAAACTAGCCTAATTATGCTTAAATTTAATTAATCTCTAATATCCTCTTCAAATGATCACATAAATATTTTACTCTTTAAAATCAAGATTTAAAAAAGAACTATTCATAATAAGAACAATGTGATTAAAAAATGAGCAAAGGGCCGGGCCTGATGGCTGACACCTATAATGCTAGCACTCTGGAGGACAGGGTGGGCGGATCCTTTGCTCAGGAATTTGAGACCAGTCTGAGCAAGAGTGAGACCCTGTGCCTACTAAAAACAGAAAAAATGAGCCAGGCGTCATGGCCTGTGCCTGTGGCCAGCTAATTGAAAGGCCAAGGCAAGAGGATCCCTTGAATCCAGGAGTTTGAGATTGCTGTGAAGTAGGCTGAGGCCGCAGCACTCTGGCCTGAGGGACAGAGTGAGACTCCACCTCAAAAAATAAAAAAAAATAAAAAAATTTAAAAACGAGCAAAGGGTTTATGTAGATACTTTTCCAAAGAATATAATACAAATGAAAAATAAGCACATGAAAAGATGCTCAACATCACCAATCAGTAGAGAAATGCAAATCACAACGAAATGAGATGCCACCTTACACCCACTAGCTTGGTTACTATCAAAAACAAAATAAAAACTAGAAAATAACCTAATCACATGTACCCTCATATTAATCTGAAGTTAAGAAAACAAACATTGGCGAGGATATGGAAAGACTGGAACCCTGACCACCACTGGTAGGAACATAAAATCATGTAACTGCTGTGGAAAACAGTATGGCAGTTACTTAAAAAATTAAAAATAGAATTAATATCATGCAGCAATTCTACTTCTGGGTTGAAATGTCAAAGGAGTTGAAAGCAGGGTCTCAAAGAGATATTTATGTACCCATGTTCATAGCAGCATTATTCATAATAGCCGAGAGGCGGAAGCAGGTGGGTGTCCATGGATGAATGAATGGACTGCATGTGAGGGAATACAGTGCAGCCTGAGAAAGAAAGGCACTCCTGCAGTGTGCCCTAACATCCTTCTCAGGGAAACAACTAAGCAGACAAAATGTCTGATCCTATTCATGAAGTGCCTAATGTAGTCAGTTCCTAGAGATGGGAGTTAGAATAAAGTTACTGGGAGCTGGAGGAAGGGAGAAGTGGGGAACTGTTGTTTAATGGGTGCAGACTTCAGCCTGGGAAGATAAAGTTCCAGGGACAGATGGAGGTGATGGTTGCTCAACAAAGTGAATGTGCTTAAAGCCACTCAATTGTACCTGCAAAAACTATTAAAATGGTAAATTTTATGTTATGTATATTTTGCTACAATAAGCTAGAAAGAAGTTTTGTTTTTTTTTTTAAAAAAAACAATACTCACGGATTCCATCCCAAATCTTGTGGGTTGACATATAGAACACCGGCTCTGGAAACAGTCGCTGGTGTTGCTGTCCTTAAGTGATGTGTCTCAAACAGGAGCCTCATGTGGGGCGTGAGGGCTACGCGCTCGTTGCTGGCCAGGGTCAGCACCTGGAAGGAGCAGCAGCGGGAAGCAGAGGAGGGCTGTGATCCAGACACAGAGGCACCGATGCTAACACGGGCACTTAATAGTGAACAGCACTTCCCCAGCAAAAGTGCCAAGGGCTGTGTGCGCACTGTCCCAAGTTAGGAGTCAGTCAGAAAGAACCAAGGTCTAAGTTCTCCCTTAAGGTGACCTGACTGACCTTTGAGGAATAAATTCACCAAGATGAGCCCATGAATGTCAACCTTGTAATAACCATGGTAATTATTACTAAGCCAAATATAAGACATTCATTCTAAAAGCTGATTATACGAAAAGGCCTGAGCACCACACAAAATAAACTCTCTTTAGAATCTGAACTACCACAATTATCAATTGTCCTATAGAAACTCATGCAAGTATAAAAATCTCAAACCTGTATTTTATGATGAACGATGTCTTAGTTCAGCAAGTAGCAATTACTGTTAATTTAAGGTGGTTATTAAATGCATCCCGGAGTAATGATGGTTACTGATTCCTCGCTCCTGACCCCAACAATAGACCTTGTGTTTAAACAGTATCTCACTGACTGGGACCATCACCTTTTGTTTTCTCCAGGAATGCTGGGTCAACCACAAATGCAAAAATGCTTGAGAAAGAATTCAAACAATCTGTAGCTATAGGAACTGTTTTATTTAAATAGCTAAAGTTTATCCGTTATCACATGGCACAAACTTGTTCTTTTGTTGTGTAAGAATTCCATATTCAAGCAAAGATGATAAAAGATGTAATAATTTATGCCTAGCTCTTAGAAAACAATAAAATGTGTAGACTAAATTCTTAGATATGTATCTCATAAAAGTTAGTTACATTTATGTAGGCGACAAGAGTACAGTCCCTTAAAATTTTTAATGGTGAAATTAAGAGAATTATCATGAAAATGGCACTTATCAAAATAGTGATTACAATAAAGAATACCACCAGGTTAATGAGTAAAAACTAGCATTTGCAACAATGAGAGACTGGGACTCCTAAAACCCTCAGGATGTCATGTTCCAGGGTTCGCACTGACGGATTACTGGCCTTGTTATCATCCATGAGGGTATTTAGTGATTCAATCCACATGGGGTCAACGTCTCCATCCAGGACTATCCATTTTGGTCCATCATGCATAAGATTTGCTTGTTCTCGCAGAATGGATGAGAAGAGACCTAGAAAATAACAGTAAATAATTTCAACATACAGTTGAGTTGAGTGCTGTTTATTTCTAAAATAAATTTGTATTATTGTTCCTGAAAGCTCTTTTATTAACTAATCTATTTTTACTAAATTTTTTATTTTTTCATATTAATATGAGGGTATAATTTTACCCTCCAGGGTAAAGTTCCATTTGTAGAAGAGTCCCTCGCCCAGGGGGCGTGTTATACACCCTCACAATGTGCACGTTAGGTGAGATCCCGCCTCAGGCCCTCCCCCGGGCCCCTTCCTATTTCCCTCTACCCCTGAACTGGACTATATTAGTGTTTTATTGTTCCTATGAGCATATAATTATTTATATATCGATTTCATATTAGTACGGAGTACATTGGATATTTATTTTTCCATTCTTAAGATACTTTACTAAGAAGAATGTATTTCAACTCCATCCCAGGTAAATGTAAAAGATATAAAATCTCTATCTTTTTAAATGGCTGAATAATATTCCATGGTATACATATACCACAGTTTGTTGATTCATTCATGGGTTGATGGGCACTTAGGTTGCTTCCATGACTTGGCAATTATAAATTGAGCTAAAATAAACTAAACATTTAAGAGCAATTTTGCTGCCCCTTTTTTGTGGGTAGTGTGTAACACCTTGGGAGCTACACATGGGCTCCAGATTCAGCTCCATCATTTACCAAAGAGCAGCGGTTCTCAACCTGTGGGTCGCAACCCACAGGAACTGTATTAAAGGGCCGCGGCATTAGGAAGGGCCACAGCATTCAATCTGCCAGAGAGCAAGATTTCCTTTCCTGAGAATGACCTTTAACTTCCGTGACTGAGCTTCCCTGTATGTCAGAGATAATTAAACCCTCCTTAGTGAACAATTGTGTGGATTTACAGAAGGTAATGTACATAAAACTCAAAACTTACACCAGATGAATAATTATTCTTTTTTCATACACATATGAAATCCATCCTGGAGTAATGGACCAATTTTAGATCAAATGTTAGTTTATTTCACCTTTCTCCATTTTTCTATAACAATTTTCAAGGGGAATAATTGCAAAGCACTATACATCCACAAGCACTCTACATCTCCTACAGAAATTTCATCATTGGGATATTAAGTTGTCATTATTTAACAAGATGTATAGACACAACAATTTTAAATCCATGGTCCTTTTCACTATGCTTCTAAGTTTGTGGTTATGGTTAATGGTTTTTAATGGTTAATTTTTAATGGGATATTTAATAGTTAATTTTTCAAACTCAAGTATATAAAACCACTGTGTGAGAAAAACTGTATTGATATATGTATGTGGAATATTTCCATTATGAAGTATTTTATACCAAAAGTAAGCTACAGTATCTTGTGGAACCAGCCATCAGGATTCATGAAGAAGCCAGCGACTTTTTCTAAGGGTCACGGATCTGAATAGCTTCCAAAGATTTGCAGCATGAACAGTTATGGCTCCCTCTCTGCTACCGTCTTTTAGAAAAAGACAGAAGTTGGGTTGAGAACATTGCCTATGGCAGGAACGTCAAGTGCCAAGGCCTCATGATGAAAGATACTTTGACAAGTTCAAGGAAGTTGGCTGGAATGATGATTACCATCAGTGAAGGGCAGAGTGCAGGAAATGGAGCCAGAGATGTTAGTGGTGGTAATGGGGTGGGAGGAGGGTCCCATCACATAGAGCCTTGTATGCCACACAAAAGGATGGATTCTCAGGGTGCTGGGAACCCAGTGAAAATAGAACATAGAGAAGTAACATTTGAAAGGAGCCCTCTGTCTGCTATATGTAAAATGAATTAACTACAGAGAGAACAGTGGGAAATATTGACTGTGGTATCCAGGCAGGAGATGATGGTGGCTTGGACTAATGTGGAATCTATGGAGAGGGTGAGAAGGACTGGAATTCAATGTGTATTTTACAGGTAAAGCCTATAGGATTTGCTGAGGGTTTTGACATAATATGTAAGAGGGAAAGGAACTTCAAGGATGATGCCAAGGTTAGCGTACTTATTGAAATAGAAAGCCATAAAAGCCTATAGCAAAGGGATCTTTTTGTCTACAAATACTTCCAGGGCAGGAAACGTGCCCTGTTGACTTTTGTTTGTGTCACCTATAGTAATGCCTGCCTGAGCCTCAGTCCATCCTTGCATCAGGTACTTAATAAACGTTTCCTGAGCTATTCATGCTGACTTCTCTCCTGGTTTACGGGGAACCCTGACATAATTGATGTGGGGTAAAATATACCACTCTGAGTACACATCTGCGGAATGCAAATCAAGTACTTATTCAAATCTGGTTTTAATTTATATGTTATAAATGTTGTTGTGATCTGCTATACTTCCAATAACACCAACACACAAACAGTAAATCTGTAACTGTGACTAAAATTGGCTTGTACTGAAAAACGGCTTTCTGGATAGAAATAAAGAAATTTTTAGCACTTCAAAAGGGAAATGCTGCTTGCCATCTTTCCATTCTCGGGTAGCGTGATGTATGAAACCAAAGAGTTCATCTGTTGTCACAGCTTTAGGGTTTAAGTCATTCCAAACAGGTTTCTGTTTCATGATAACATATGTTCGGTTCAGTGTTCTCAAAATCTGAGAGGAAGGAAGAGGAAGCCAAAAAAAAAAAAAAAAAAATTAATACTAATGTAAGCCAAAGGGAAAGAAAAAGATTTCTGAAGGATTTTCCTTATTCATTATATGTTCCTAGATATTCTGTGTGTACTAAGATTAAGAAGGGCAAATACACATGTGCATTTCCATTACCATCTTGAAAAGTCTAACCCCACAAAATGCTTAAGGACACAAAATCAGTTGTCCTGATTCTTCAAACCATTTAGACCAGTGGGTCGTGACACACAGGAACTGTATTAACTGGTCAAAGCATTAGGAAGATTGAGAACAACTTATTTAGATGAAAGAAACTTTCTTCATCGTTTTAAATTTTTAACCATGTGTGCAAAATGGAGGACTATATTTAAATAAGTATTCATGTTTCTAAAGTCCACTCTGCCTGAATTATCAACATCAGTTGTTCTCAAAATATAGCCCATACTCAGAATTGTATGGAGGGTGTTAAAACAGATTTCTGGGCCAAATCCCAGAATCTACAATTAAACAGGTCAATTAAGGGGTTGGTAATCACATTTCAGTAAGAGTCCAGGTGACACTGATGCTGCTGCTCTGGACAAGCTTCCAGACCCAGTGACTTAGAGCTGTGGTTCTCAACAGGAAACTGTCCTGACTTGAGGCAAGATGGGACGTGCCTTGGGGCATCTAATGGGTAAAAGCCAAGGAGGCTGCTAAATATCTTACAAGGCACAGGACAGCCTCCTACAGTCTAGAATGCGACCAAAAAAAAAAAAAAAAGAACAAACAAACTTGTGAGACTGAGAAAGCCTGATCTAGATGATAAGGAAAAGAAGCCTTGAGGATGAAAACTTACACTTGGGCATCCAGTACAGGTTTGTTTAATTCCTCAACACCTTAACCCAAATATCTGCCCCAAAGCTCCCTTCTGCTCTCTCTAAAGGCCATCACTTTTGTTTTACATTTTTATCATCCTGACCTACGCACAGGGGTTTTGAAGACCTGAAAAACAATTGTCAAATACTTTGGAATGAAAAGTACATGGTAATAACATGGCCCAGAGCGTCCTTGTTCTGGTTATATCAGCTTAAGTCAATGCTGAGTAGAACAGAATTGGTGAAGACTAGATGAAAGAAATTAAATGCCTTAGGAATATTAAGCCTGTATTTTTAGAAACCATTAATCTACTGGAAAATATAGAATTTAATTTTATCCTTCCTTGAACCATGGCCTACATCTGAAACTTACTCTAACGAAATAATTACAGGTCTATCAGTTATCAACTTTAGTATTTCAATTATTATATTTTTCATGAGAAAAACCTCTCTGCAGAGGCTTTCTTTACAATTGTGCCACTTTGGGCTCTGATCTAAATACTGGCATGTTGTATACACCCATGCTCTACGATCTCATATGCCCATTCTGATTATTTTTAGTTGTTGGCTACCAAATATGTTTATAACCAAGCATCCTGCATTAAAATGCATGCCGTTCTGCATATACCGTCTGCCAACCAAGAAAATAAGTATGTTGCCAGGACTGCCAGTAAGACCAAACAAAATCAAGCAGTGAACTAAAAATGGGGATAATAACACCCATAGTATATCCTTGTTGTGCAGAGTAAATCATACACCATGCACCGGGCACAGCACATAATAGGTACCTCAAAGATGTGGTTTTTGCTATCTCCTTTCCAAGTTCTGTTTTGGCTCCATGGAGGGCTATACTTCTAAAAGACTACTGAATAAAAATGTTTCTTTTTCCTTAATGATATGGGAGGGAGAATTTAGGATGAGTTGGGAAAGATAAAACAGTACTTTTGATAAATGTAGATAGAGC
The DNA here is from genome assembly GCA_963574355.1 of Loris lydekkerianus. Taxonomy (NCBI): domain Eukaryota; kingdom Metazoa; phylum Chordata; class Mammalia; order Primates; family Lorisidae; genus Loris; species Loris lydekkerianus. The sequence continues at coordinate 32,026 of CAUYPK010156344.1, forward strand.
CAGTCAAATCCTGCAAGCCAGATATTTTATTCCACAGTTTCTTAATGTGTTTACCGTTGATAAAAAGAATCCAAGTACAATTATATATAGGTATAAAATACATCCCAGGTGCATAGCATAGGATGGCTGATATCTAAATGCATGAATGGGATGCTAAACGTCCATGTAGGAATCTCAGCCTTCATCTTGCCTTCCTTTTCCTGTGTGAATGGAGTCTTCTATTTGTTTCTCTTTCTCCCTCCTCTCTAAGGAAAAATAATATCAATGGATCAAACAGCAATATGTGGGCCTCAGATTCTAATTCTGAATCATGGTGGGCTTCACAGAAGGGAACGCTTCTAAGTACCATTGAAAACAGGCCTAAAGACAGAAAGCTCATTCCGTGGCTGAAAGCTAGTAAGCAATGCACTATACCTGACTCTTGCCAGTGCCTGCATTTCCAACCACAAAGACGGAGTGTCGCACAGCCAGCAGTTCCTCAAGCTGAACCACCTGCAGAGCAAACAGCTGGTCACTGGCTTCCTTCAATGAGGTGGTGTCAAAAAGGCAAACCTGCCCATTTTTTGCCCAATTCTTCTTTCCACACAACCCATCCCAGCCCTCCCTGACAGCAATACATTCAAGGGAAAGTTAAAATAGGCCACAAGTGCAAAGCATAGTTGCTCCGGGATCTCCTGTGCAGACTACAGAGAAGAGAAGAAACTAAAACCATGACTCTCTGTGGTGAGTTACTTGGTACCGGGTGGGAGTTACTTACAAAAATCAATGATTCTTCATAACAGTATGTGGCCAATCACCATCTACAGTAAGTAATGATTCTTACTCTATAAAATATGTATCACTATGTAAGATGCATTCACTAAACTCAAATTCAGCATTAACATGCCTAAGCCTTTGATATTTCAGAGAACATCTTTCTAAGTTATTCTCGTACATGCTGACATTCCTCCCCTATTAAAAGGATGGACTAATGATTTTACTTCCAATGTTCCCTAAAAAATAGAGGGAAACAAACAAAAAAATGTTGATGCATGTCATGAAGAACCACCAGGATGTTTTATAAATTAAAAATATGCTTAAACTTAAAACCGTACATATCTATGTTTCACCTTCTTAGAAAATGGAATGCTCAAATATTTACTTATTTACACTTACTTTAGTAATAATGCCATATTAAAATGCTTGAAAGCATATAGGAAGACCCTATGGAGGTCAGCGTCATGTAAGTTAACATTGTGGTTTAATATCACTTAACCACAGTTATTTCTGCAAATCCCAGGGTCTGCCATGAGAAGAAAAAGCTGCTTTTACTTTGAGAATAAAGCTTTCTTCAGGCTGCAGGCGGAGCTCCAGGGTAGACTGCCTGACCATCTGTTCAAAGTGCAGCTTCCGACTCCGGGGCACATCCAGGGCTGGAAACAGGTCACCAACCAGGCCCAGAAACACTGGGATGTCGTCAGTCACTATTTTCGGCATATTGAAATCCCTTAATGCTCTCATGAGTACCTAGAAAGGAAAAGAGAAAACACTTTCTAAAAAAACCAGCACAGGGTCTAACAAATACCTGAAGAACTAAAGATGTAATTTTTTATATAGATTTTTTATTTTATACATTTAAAAGGTACAAGTGCAATTTTGCGACGTGGCTGTATTGCCTGGTGGTGAAGTCAGGGCTTAGTGTATCTATCTGCAGCAACACACACTGTGCCTGTTTAAGATGTTATTTTTAATTTTCACATTGAAGGTATAAGACTCGGTACAGTTCAGGATGGCATTCTATCTATGGGGACGTGAAAGGTTTAAAATTAACAGATGAGAACATGAGAAGGCTGAACTGAATCGTGGGCAAACCTCACAATGAGATCAGCAGTGAGATCCCCCCCAACCCCCCGCCAATAATCTGCTTTGGTTTCCACGAAAGGTCTGAGGCCCTTCTCTCCCCATGCTCAAACTCCAGAAGCTCAGATTAATCGAGCCTCTCAGATCCTTTTGTTTGAAGTATTTTAAAAAGCTCAAAATGATAATCTTAAAATGTAGAGTTGGGGATTTTGTTCCATAGTGGCTGTAAAGTTTAAAGTGGTAATTCAAACATCAGAATGACTTTTACAGAAAAAGCTAAGCATTCCAACAATAACAGAATAATAGAATGAATAAATAAAATGTTGATCTAAGTTGTGACAAGAGGGAGAAAGAAATATTGGAAAAGCCGAAACCACATAATAAATATCCCTTAACATAAAAAAAACACTCACAGAATAGATGTAATTTTTTCCTATTTTTCTTTCTTTCTTTTTTTTTTTTTTTTTGGCTGGGGCTGGGTTTGAACCCGGCACCTCTGGTATATGGGGCTGGCACCCTACTCCTTTGAGCCACAGGTGCCGCCCCTTTTTCCTATTTCTTAAGTCACATTATATGTATATACAGTACTGGGTACTCACTGCTCTCACTACTTAATTGGGAAAAATGCATGATGTGCTATGATCATTTCTTTCCAGGAGAGAGAGTAGAACACTTCCCTAAATGCTCTGCACAACCAGCCCCGCTTTATTCTTCATACTAGTCTCAGGTCCCATGAAATGGATGGAGTTTCTCCCATTGATTAAGCTACATCTTCAGTGACGTTTTAGGATAAATTTCTCAACTCAATCGGTTTTCCCCCTGTTCTTCAGAGGAAATCAAACCAGGGTTACTAAATGATGTGATTATAACTGTCAGATACTTTCTGTGTCTGATGTTTGAAAAGTACTTAAATGACATTTTCCTTTCAGATTCATGTCTATAACGCCAGAGGTTGAGGCTGAGGTAGTTTGCACTGGATTTGGACTGGGGAAAACCTGAGGAGCCTAAGGTAATGGTGACATGCCCTTTATTCAGCTTGTGGTGGCTGGCAAGCTAGTGTAAGAAGTCCCCCATTGCAAAGACTGCCCTAGGAAGTCACTTTAGGAGGAAGTCCCCTTTAGAAAGAAGGCTGCTTTAGGCAGTCCACAGGGGTGGAAAGCCCAGGAGCCTTATTTAGTGGCTCTGAGTAAAGGGCTAATTACATGAGAAGGATGTCATACTGCTGAATCATGGTTACTTAAGTTTAACTGTGACACCTGCTGGCTTCATCGTGGTGACTTAATATGGCACCTGCCGGCCAGCCTTCCAGGAAAAGAGCTTAATGCACTTGCCTTCTCCACAATCTCTCAAGACCACTTGTGACCTCTTCTAAGGAATGCTGGTCCTCAGAATATTCTGCATGTTATGTTTTTTAAAAGTTGTATCACACATGCCCCCACCATCCAGGTAGGTACTTCAAATTATAGGAGGCCAGTTAGCTGCTCACTCAACAAAACCGTATCAGCGTCGCATACCTGATCTTCAGGTCTCTTCCTGTCTCCTCGTTTCAGGGAGCCAGCCACAACCAAGATAGACTTAATAGCACGAAGTCCCCAATCATAATGATCCTAAAATCAAAACACAAGGTTTACTTTCTCAAGAATTGTAGGAAAGAATAAGATTCTCATTCCAGAAGTAAAACCTGACAGTTAAAAGAGTTAAGATAAATACACACTTTGATGATTCAAAATAAGATTTTCTTCTTTTCTTTAAACTTGTGAAAAACACATCCCTGTACTATCCTCCTGCTTCTTTCTGTCCTCCTGTTTTTCTGCCTCCCTCAGCACATCTCTTCTATCCATAGTTTGCAGGGTAGTGTCTGCCCAGGCTCCAGGTGCCTCCCCCAGACCTGCTACCTCAGGACTTGACTACCCCCATCCAGAAGCCATTCTCCACCTGTACACCTGGGGCCCTGGTATTCTTCCACCTCTTCCCAGGATTCACCCTCTAATTGCCCTAATTATTCTACCTCTTAATCACTCAGACACTCCTGCCCTGATGCTGGCACTTAATATAATAAAAACCGTATTATTAAAATTCAATTATCAACCAGTACCTCTTAGAGACTTCCCCATTATCCCTGATGAAGATGACTCCCACGGTCTCCGCACTCCTGGAGGAAAGACTGCAGCTCGCTCACTTCCTCCTCCAGGTTTGAGCACGGTCGGTGCTCAGCTCAGGTGTGCTGAATGAACTATTAAATAATTGCTCAAGTGTGTCTGGCCTTCTCTCTCTCACTTTCCATCTACAGTCCACACAGTAACCCTTCTGTCTGCAGGAAAGTCATTTCACTTTTCAGAGCTTCAGAATCATCATAAAAAGGCAGATGAAAGTGTCCCCCTACTTGATGGGTGGTTGTAGGAGTAAAGTGAGTTAATGTGAGTACAAATGCTCCGTGGGTAGTGAAATAATATGTACATCTATAAAGATGCCATTTAATCCATTAGTGAATAATAAAAATCATCATTTTTCTTGGTAATAAAATAAAGCAGAATGAAATGAAAAACACAGAGTGTGATGAAAACAATAAGGGTAAGACGCGTTTGGCAATAATTTGTGATTCGGTTGTACAAATGTGTGTGTGAATATATACTGAGTTAATAAAAAAGTCATGTTTTGGGTGGCACCTGTGGCTCAAGGAGTAGGGTGCAGGGCCCATATGCTGGAGGTGGCGGGTTCAAACCCAGCCCCGGCCCAAAACTGCAACAACAACAACAAGGCATCTTTTACTGTGGATCAAGTAAAAATAATTTGAAGGTTACTGATGCAGAAATAGGCTGGGGAGTAAGGGGGAAACAGATGGGGAAGCAGCAGAGTTTGGCGGGCCAGGAGAATGGGGGGGTGAAGTCACTGCAGTGACTTTCAAAGGGAAGGATGCAGAAAAAATTTTAGACCCTTGCTTAAGAGGACGTGGTGACATTCCTGAGCATTAACACTGCCAACACCTGCTAATAATCTTCACTGTTCTCATTACAGGCAATCTCTGGGTTACAAGCAAGATAGGTTCTGTAGGTTTGTTCTTAAGTCAGATTTATATGTTAGTTGAAACAGCTATATTTACCTATTATTTGTAATAGCCTCCATTTATAAGTGCGAGTCATGTGTCAGTAGGACGTTTGTAACTTGGGTACTTACTGACATAGCCTCTGTTTGTAAGTGGTAGTTATATGGAAGTCAGAGGTCTGTAACTCAGACACTGCCTGTGTACCATTCCATTGATCAAAAATGTCTACAGATTTCTCTCCCAAATCCATCCTGCAGCTCAGGAAGGAGTCCAGGAACTGTGTTCTTGAGTCAGTACTCTATCCTGGCCACATTTCTTTTCCCTCATCTCATTCATGGCATTTCTGTGAGTGGCTGAACTCTTTCCATGCCTGTTTTACCTTTACTCCCAACACTATCTGCTTCTAATTGGCTACAGGTGTCCTAGAAGGACTGGAAAGAACCAAGGTCAAATCTTGCCCCCACAAGTTGTTGACTAGGTGGGCTTTGGACAGGTTGTTTCACTTAGTTTCCTTGTTTTGAAAACAGGGCTCATAATAGCAAACTCCTAGACTTGAGAAGATTTCAAAAATATAACACATGGTGCCTGTTCAATCAAGATTGTTTCCTCTCTTTCTTGAAAGATCCGATAATATTTTCAGTTTTTATTTCATGTAAACCAAATCACACAGGTTCTCTGAAGTCAGAAAGCTGGCTGTTTGATTCATTTGCTTGGGGCCTTTCCCCTTTCATCCTGGTCAGAGATAAGCTCATCACTTGCATGTAGCAGGTGCTAAGTGTTTCAGTATTACTAGTGGGAATGAATACAGTTACAACTCCATGTTCCCTCCATTCAATTACATTTTTTTGCAACTTGCCCATTATAAAATTTAAATGGGCCCAGTAAAAAAAAACAAAACAAAACAAAAAAAGACAAAAATAAGGAATAAAATAAAAATACCCATCATTCTACTATCCAGAGCAAGTGTTAAAGATCTCAATCTCCCCTCCAAATGTAAATTCACAGTTATTTAAAAGGGCAACATAAATTTATCTCATATTTCATATCTTACAGTGGGCAAGTTCAAATGCACGTGCCTGGCAGTACAGGTAGCTGTGTGGTTGCAACTGTGGCATATTATTACTACTTTCTTTTTTTGTGGTAATACATTTATAATATACTCTAGTTGTTTTGAAATGTATCTTTGCATTGTGTACATTAGGAGAGATCCCACCAAATACCCTCCCTCCTCTCCTCCTTTCCCCTTCCCTCCCTTCCCTCCTCTCCCTCTTTTTTTCTGGACTATCTTTGTGTTTTATCATTCATATGGACACGTAAGTGTTTATATATTGGTTTCACAATAGTATTGAGTACATTGGAAACTTTCTTTCCCCATTCTTGAGACTTTCATTGTGGAATAGCTGCAGAATAATGTCACCAGTAAATAATGAAAGGTCATGAAAAGACCGAAAGTCAAAAGTGACCACAAAGCCAAATTGAAACATATTGCTGCTGATACATATGTAAATTTTGTGGAACCTCAGCAACTTCAGTGAACCTGCAAAAAGGTTAATGGAGAGCACAAAGTGTGGAAGTTTGGGGGGAAAAAAGCAAACGTGAAGAGAAAAATTTTGACATTCCTTTAGATGTTCTTCAGAAAACTCCTATGAACACTCTTGCCCTCTCTCACTAGAAAATAATATTCTCACCCAAAAAGGGAGGCAACATAAAATTCCACTTATATTTACAACATTGATAAAATATACAAAAAATCATACAGCCAACTAATAAACTATATTAATATAAATGAAAGATTCAATCTAAAATGTCTCAAATTTTATTTCAGAAAAATTAGGATTTATAAAATATAGATTTTTAAAATTTATGGGAAATATTCCTGATTTCTAAGTATAATCTGGATGATATAAATTACCCAGCACACATATTTCAAAATCTGTTTTAATGGGGTATCAAAACTGAGAAAAAGTAACAAATAGTCTCTCACCTGCTTGGAGAGGAGCTCCTTGCAGAGTGTGTACAGTGTAATGAACTTCCGGGCTAATGAGCGGGCGTCCACAAAACCTTCAGCAACCAACATAATCTCGCAGATGAGCTCAGTGTCAGGGGCCACCATGGCACAGGGTCTAAAGAGTAAGTGTAAAATGTAGTCTTAAAATGTGATAAGGTAGCAAGTACACACTGCCAAAATCGAGTGATTAATTTGTGTCAGCATTTTAACCATTCCTACGCAGGTCACAATTATCTCTGTCAATCACAGCTAATGAGACCCCTCATTTCAACTAAAAAATGTCCTCTCATTAACTAGACACATAGGAAATGATGAGAAGTCTGAAATGGCAGGAGCACAGGTACAGGAGTTTAAAGGACATCCACGGATATAGTTTGTAAACTTCTACTGTAAGCTGTCATTGCACAAAGATGAACAGCGATGTTTGATAGACCAGCTTTTCCCTGTGGTTAATGTTGTACTGGTAAATGTGTCATGACTAGCTTTCTAGAAAATAGCATTTGCTGATTTCCATGGAATAAATCCTTCCACCATGGCTAAGCTACAAACACAATATCACTAGATGCGGAGCTGTGAAGAGGCGTGCAGAAATGAATACCTACCCACACAGACAAAATAGACAGAATGGACCTCGGGAGCAGGAAGATTACGAAAGCAATCAGGAAGTCGTAAGCTTTGAGTATTTATCACATTTGATTTAATGCAATTATATAGCCCAAAGTTAACATAATATAGTTTTTATTAGTGGCTGTGCTTAACAACCAGCTCATAAAATTCATGAAAATGCAAACACCAGCTCTTGAAAATTCAAATATCCACTTGTACAAGCCATCTCTAGCACACTACCGTCTTGGGCCCACTTGAATAGACTTTTAAGGTAAAAATTCAGAAAATTATAGCTTCAAATCCCTTCTTTTGGAGGAGGACTTCCAAAAACTTGTTTCCCAAAGACAGTTGCCATTGACTGCAATGTTCCACTCAACTGAAGTCAAGTGTAAAGAAGAAATGAGTAAATACATGTAAGCAAACCCATTATTTTAGTCTTCTTAAAGACATGTACTTGTTATATACCAATACTACTTATTTACCTGCTTTTGTAATTATAATTACAGGCTACTTCATGCACATTAATTTTCATTAGGTTTTGAATGACTGTCTTATCTAGGTTGAACCCCATATTTTATCACATTTATTGTTCTTTATCATATGACAGAAGATGTGCAGATGAAGACTCAATAGGGAAAACAAAGGCTAGCATATTTACTTATTTTATACTTACATTGACATAGATAACCAGTAGCATTTACTGAGTGCTTACTTCATGCCATCGGGGTGCTGACAGCTTTTTATATACTCTCTCACTTAATTCTCACAACCCCACAAGGTGACTAGTCCTCTTAACCTGCATTTTACAGAGATGAGGACTGATGTTTCCAAAAGTTCAAGCACATGCCGTAGGCCACATTGTTGGCAAGTTGTGACACCAGGATACTCTAAGCAACAGGCCTGCTGCCCCCACTCATCAATGATACTTCCATCCCCTGCATTTTCATTTAAACTTTGATGACACAAGTAGTAACACCTAACATTAATGATACTATTATTAAACAAAACATATAAAAAGTCACAAGACAATTTCCAATTAAAGATACAAATAGAGACAGAGACAGAGGGAGTAGGTGAGGGAAAGGAAAAGAAGAAAAAAAAAAAACAAAAAAATAGTGACTAATTCTCACATAAACTGGATTTAACCTTGACCAAAGTACATTACTTAAACATTAATTTTTAATTAATTTTTAACCTTGACCAAAGTACATTACTTAAACATTAATTTTTAATTGTTAACATATTGTTTGGGATATTGCATCCTCATTTATAAGTGACATATGTTTATAATTTTCCCTTTATAATAATATATTCTCTCCAATTTTAATATCAGGTGTACCCAGATCAAGTAGAATGATTTTGAAGTATTTCTTTTTTTTTCTATTGTCTATAAGATTGGCATGATCTGTTTTTTGAAATTATCTTTTACTTTTATTTATAAATATTAGTTGTCTATTTTTTGAGACTTAGAAAAAAAGAAGAAGTTAACGGATGACTCCATACTGAATCTCAGAGTCAAAGCATTCTATAATAGACATACTCTTATTTGACAATGTGAATGTTACTTTCTTTGCATTGTTATTATTATTGCTTAATATTTTGATGCAGCAATTCTCTGATTTCTTTTCTGACTGTATTTGTGTTCATTCATTCTTTATGAGGTTTTTGTTTCTAGTCCTTATTATTAAATTTTAAGCCTCTTCAATTTTATGAAAGCAAAAATGGAAACCTAATAAACATATGTATATGTAAAAATAAAAATAAAATAAAATAAAAATCCAAAT
>CAUYPK010156346.1:0-29339 GCA_963574355.1 Loris lydekkerianus
TAATTGTTTTGGGTATATATTTTTATTTTTGAAATTTACCAGTGGCTGCTGCATTTTCCACCTCGGCTTATACTCAAGTCACTAAGTTTTCCCAGTTTTTAGGGTAAAATTAAGGGGGTCGGCTTATACTCGAGTATATACAGTATATTGTAATTCTGACCGGTTTCTTCCACTGGTTTCCCCAAACCACATACAATAAAAGGCAGCAAATGAGAAAGGGACAGAGGTGAAGAAATGCTGACATAAACTTGGACCCATTCTAGACTTAGACAATGTTGGGAAGGGAAATCTTGAAAGAGTAAACTTTTATAACCTAGTCACCTGGAAGGTCCTAAAGAGTTCCAAAGATGTTTTATAAAAGAATGCTATTTTTGAAACCCAAGTAAAGTGAAACTGCTGAGGATAGTTAGATTAAGAAAACACTGTGACCCATCCTTAGAACATTTAAGAAACGATCAGTACAAAGGCTGACATTTTATATATTGGAGTTCTTTTTTTTTCCAATTCTCAGGAAAAGTGTTTCATTTCTTATTTCTAGAAAATGCTATATAAATGAAGTATCAATTTACTGTTTGAGACACAATGTTTATAATATAAACAGAAATAAAACGTTGCTCAAGACTGTCCTAAACTAACTTCATGTCTACCATTTGCCAGGGTTCTTCAGGGTCCAAATCAGGCAGCTCAGGTCCATGTAAATCAGGCTATTACACGTATCATCATTGTCAAGTCTCTGTGTCTCCACAAGATCGTGGGCTTTCATCTTTAGTTCAGTATTTGGAACATGGTAGATACTTAATACACGTTTGCTGAAAAATAGAAGTATAAGGCATGATCTGCCTCCTAAGGAGCCCGCCACCTTACTGGGGAATGTAGGTAAGACATATGCAATAGAAATACAACAAGGAAAATTATTTTCCACTCAAGTGTGTGGTACAGGTGATCAGTGTCAACATAAACACAATCAAGAGCAATACTGTTTTAAGTATTTGGTCAAGTCTCAGAGGTGCAACAGAATCTTGGTTCTGGTGCTACTTCCGACTGCTCAAAGTTACCCATGTACACTACGTAAATGCAATATATAGATTGTGTGAGTTACATGGATAAATTAAGGATGGGCCTAAAATAAGTCTAATTATAGCAATTAAAACACACATATGCTCACACACACACATGCATACACATTCCAAATCCGAATTATCCTTACAGTGACAAAAACCAATAGATAACCATGCAAAATCGTATCATTTTAGCACCGTTGTGACTTTTTAAAGGTTTTTATCCTTATTTAATAGATTAACCTTGTTTTCTAAAGAAATAAACAGACATAGAATTGATTATACTTGTAACAATAATTAAAAGAATAAAAATAAAGCAAAATAAATGGATTCTTATGTCATAATGAGTAACACAATAATCCAGATGTATCAAAGACACAAAAGTGAAAAACGAAATCATGAAAGTTCCGAAAGTAAAGACAGGCAAAGTATTTTATCATCTCATCCTGGAAATGAAATACAAGAAACTTTTTTTTTTTTAAAAACTCATCATGAAAAAAAAAACAAAAAACCCTTAACAGAAATCAAGACACTAGATGAACTGTACTTACAGCTTGTATCAAAGACAAAGAACTAATTTTCAGTATATACCATGGATGCCAAAAAAAGTATACACATTTCAAGAAAGGAAAAGAGACTATTAAAATTGTAATACTCAATGTATACTGATAATAAAATATGAATGCAAGTCATGTTGAGCACCTCTTGTAATTGTAGAAGTCAAACTCAAATGTGATTTCAATATTACAAATTTAACACAGTTTTTTAAAGTTTTTTTTTTTTTTTGCAGTTTTTTTTTCTGGCCGGGGCTGGATTTGAACCCACCACCTCCAGCATATGAGGCTGGCGCCCTACTCCTTTGAGCCATGGGCGCCTCTCAAATTTAACATAGTTCTTTCCTTTCTTAAACTGTATATATATATTTTTTGGCACCCTGTACATGTACAAAGCAGTAAGAAAAAAACATCCACCCAACAGAAAAGTGAGCAAATACTGGGAATGGCTAGCTCTCAGAATAGTGCTAATATGGGTGAAATGATCTAAGCCTCACATAGTAACAAAATAAATGTAAATTAAAACTATACTGAGCTATTATTTTGACTTATCAGCTGAAAGAACATAAAACGATTTGGTAACACAGTTGTTGGCAAGGTTCAAGGGCCTGCTTTTTCTTATTCTGGGAATGGGGAGGATCCAATGTGTAACAGTAGCAAATCTGTCAGAATTTTACACACTGTCCAACCCATTTAATGGAGTGAATTTTCAACCTAGGAAAACTAGCATGTTGAAGCCCTAATCGCTAATAAAAAAAAGTTTTGGTATTAGGAAGTGGGCCTTTGAGGAGTAATTAGGTTTAGACGAGGTCATGTAGGTAGAGTCCCCACAATGGGGTTCACGTCCTTATCAGAAAAGGAGATATCAGAGCTTGCTCTAAGCACACACGAAGAGGAGGCCATGGAACGGTGATAAATAAATGTCTACTGTGTAAGCCACCCAGCCTAAGGGATTTTGTTACAACAGCCCAAGCCAAGATACACTTATAGGAAATTATCCCCCTGGATATACTAACATACAAATAAAATGACTTTCAAATAAGCATTTTCACTGAAATAGGAAACAGAATATTGGAAACAATTGAAGCCTGGTTAAATATTAATAAATTGGTGTATATCCACCTGACGCAATTCTATGTATTCTGAAAATAAGTGAGGTGACACCGTATGACCTGCTGAGGCATTATGGTATTAGATATAGTATTATATGTGTGATATGCTAACATTTATGAAAAAAGAAAATCTATCTACAGTCATCATGCATATGGCGTCTCTGACAGATCCCTAAAATGTCAGGACAGTGGTTATAGAGTGGTTATAGCTTGAGAAGGAAACTGGCTGTCGGGGAGCAGGGGTGGGGGGCGGGGGGGAGACTTCTCATTCTTAACTATGATGCCCCTTTTGATTTGTGTCATGTGCATAGATAGTAAATTTAAAATAAAAGGACACAAAACCAGCATGTGTTGGAATGCACATCATTCTGCAAACTAAAAATGAGATTCCATGGAAAACAGTGGGTTTCACTTGACTGAGAATCTACTCTGAGCAAAGCAGCTGGACAGCACACAGAGACTTTGTCATCACAGATCGAAACCACGAACGATGATTCTACCTCCGAGTCCAGCCTTTAAATACATGTTCACAAAATAGATAAAATAGGGCTTACAAACCAAGCCAGACTTTGCCTGGAGTTGAGCATTCTGTACAACACAGACCCCTCTGCCCCTTCCCTCAATTCTTTTGCCTTTTTCTCTTTTTTGTTCTATGGGTTTATTTGTACTTGTTTTTGGCCTGACACATAAACAAAGAAGAGAGGGAGGGACAATGTTGTACTCCAGGAAATGCAGCTCAGTGGAAATGTGTGTAAAGAATTAAGTAAAGGAGGAATAGCGCAATGTCTAGGAGCATAATTTTTATGCTAGGATTATTTACATATTAACAAGTTTTTGTTATTGTATAAATTCATGTATACACATTTGGATGATTTTCGTAATTGGTAAACTAACACTTTCCAAACACATAATAACGGTACATATTTGTGGGTATAGGATGATATTCTGATACATGTATATGATGTGTAATGGTAAAATTAGGGCCTAGGAGTCTGATATTAATGCCCCAGTAACAGAGGCAGGTCTGTCAAAATACGTTGATCAAAGATTTGGGAGATCCTTTTACTATCTGTCACAGTGGACAGATTTTTTCCAGGCAAAATGTTTAAGTGACAACTGGTTCTCCCCCTACTATGTGGATGTGCCTTTAGCAAGTGGCTAGGATCCTGCGTGTCAGAGATCTGTGTTGGGGTGGAGTGGGATGTGGTCTCTGCTGGTATAAACAAAAGCTTCAGGGCCTGAGGAAGGATGTTGAATGAATAAGGACCTTGGGGCCTTGGGGATAGCGAGATCACGCTCCTTCAGAACAGGAGGGCTGGGAGAACCAAGGTGGGCTTATGGTCTTTGCTTTGTAGAGACCACATGATCATACCACGAGTATAACAGGTGATGAAACTATACATATGTGAACAGAGTTTACTTGCAGGGTCTGGAATCAGAAGGCCAGTGTGTTGACACAACAGCACAGGTGGATAAACTCTCCTAAGTCTCAGTTTCATTATCAGTAAAATAAAGACATTAAAGGCTCTCCCACAGTTGAGATTTTCCATGAGGACACAAAACGATGATTTATGTGGAAGTGTAAAAGAAAAAACAGTTGTTAACAATATTACATTTATATTGTAAAGACGATATAAATCTGGACATTTTGACATAATCACTGCACTCATCGTAACCACCTTAAGTTGCTAAGCAGTTCACAAATGGCATTCCTAAGAGACAGCTAAACTATGCATGGTTAAGACCAGCCCGGCACTAGAAAAGGTGTATGTACCTAAAAAGAACTCACGCTCTCACTGCAGACCAAAGTCCAGGAAATGGGTGAAATTTGGGTGATTTTTCCCTCTTACGACTGCATGATCTGAAATGGGGGATTCTGAAAAACCTCAAAAAGTCTTGAGGTTCAGGTAAAGTTTAGTTTAAGGACCAGTTTTAACCCTTAACATCTGTAGGAACTTGAGTTAGTTATCTTTAATTTCTCCATTTATAAAACTGACATTAAGACACTTGCAGACAGGTTGTAGAATGAAAAGCAAACCAAATAAAACAGGAAGAACTGAGGACAGCATTTTCCATTACCTGCATTTAGCTCCAGTAGAAACTCTGAGGTTCCAAGTCACACATGACTGAGGACAGAACTGTCCTGAGAGGGCACACGCTCCAGAGAGGGTTAGCAATGGAGTCTCCCTTTCAACCCAGAAAGGTGAAGAGGCCCCCAGAGGCTGGGGCCACAGCCTCTCCTTTCTCTTTGGGAAGAATTAAGAGAAAAGCAGAATAGCATTTCTCATCCACAATCCCTTCACCCTCACCACTCTGGCCACCCACCAATGGGACAGTCCCTGGAGTACATGAACATCTTCGCAGCCCATCCCAACTCTCCTTCCTCATAGTAAAACAAGTAACACACGGCGGCGTCCACTCTCAGTGGGAATCCGTTTAGACAGCCAACTTTCCTAGTTCCTTACAGAGACAGAAGTGTAACCAGAAGAATAAAGTGGGGGTATATGAAGAGAGCTCTGGGGTCTAAACAGTACTCTGAAAGAAGACAGGGAGTGGTGGCCGAGAACTTGGACTGCCAAGAATGAGTCCAGGCACCTGATGTCTGAGCACTGCAGGAGAAGGTTAGAGAAATGGGATGCAGGGAGTGAGGAGGCTCCAGGTGTGAGGCCAAATGGAGAAAAAAGCACGAGTGCTGTTTTGTACATTGGAAATAATCAGAGAATAGGAGAGTTGTAAGAAACTTGGAAGATGATCACTTCTGGGACCTGCAGGAGCAAATGCCTTTGGTGGTTAGGCAGGGAAGCTAACGGGGAAATTTGGTTGGATGTGACTGAAGGACTTCAGCAAGTGTATTGTTCCTAAAGGAAGTGGTTTTGTTTTGTTTTATTTTGTTTTAAATTAACACCAAACTGGCCAAAACAACATGACTATGGGAGGAAATCACCCAATTCCTTCAGTGTTGCAGATGGCACTTCTAGCAAAGCGAGAGATATCAGAGCACAGTTTATGATGTAGCTTTACACAGAGGTAACTCCACTGAGGATCTTTACTCCAAGACTTGAAAGCTGGACCAGTGGACTAAAAGGGTCTCACACGCAGGTCAGCTCTTGACACTCCACGAAATGCTCAAGTCCTGGGGAACTCCAGGAGTTTTCAGTTCCACTTGGGTGAAAACTCCTTTCATCCTCTGAGGCAACCCAGGAATGAGGCTTGTGTACATTTAGAGACTCCTCAAGGGAAACGTACAATATTTTAGAGTGATTCCAGATCTGATAAGTCAGAAGTTGGCACCGAAGGTATTGAAAAAGGATGGTTTCCCAGTTGATCTCACAAAAACTCTGCCATACCTTCTCCTGAATGTCCTAAAATCACAGCGTGATAATAATTTAATGGGATGAACCTAAAGGGGCAACTGTGAAGGTGCAGGGTCCAGAACAAAAGCAGCAGAACAGGTGTACGGAAGGCACATTGTACATAAAGGCAGTGGCTGTATCTCTTAGGCCACGCAAGCCACATTCCCATCAGTATCCATCAGTATCATGAGTGTGTAGCGTTCATGGTTTCCACGTCAAACAATTGTCACCCATCTTTGACTAGTTCAAAGAGAGACCCTCTGGATCTGTGTTTGAATTCTGGCTCTGGTGACACAAGGAAACTCACTCCACTTTCAATGACATACTTGTCTTGGCTACAAAATGACAACTGCAGAACTTATTTCAGGGATTGTAAAGTTGAGAGGCAAAGTGTAGATGCAAAGGGCCTAGAAGAGAGTAATTACGTAATGAAGAATTGAGAAACCCAAAATATAAAGAAAAAGCTCCTTTGATCTCCTGTCATCCATCCCCATTATTGTCATCACAACAGTAGTTACAGGCAATCCCTGTCACACGGCAAACCCTCCCCTGGCTCCTCCCATCCTCTGTTGTGATTTCCCACACAAGCGGGACCTGCGTACTCTCTAGGAGACCCGGGTGAACGCACACATCACTTAACATGCATTAAGACTTGCAGGATCAGGGAACGAGATAAGCAAAGCTTTGACAGCAAAGCCACACGTTTTTACGCAAGCTCTTTGGTACACAATTAGCGACTGGCATTCCTAGCAGCTTGTGATTTGCAGCGAGGAAACGCCGTCTAGTGCCCCTTCTTCTGTTGCCACTTGCCAGACACCCACTTAAAGTATCAGATCACAAAACTCCCTGTAAATTAAAAGTTGGGTTTCTTTTTGGGTTATCTGGCAATAACCCAACAAGACAATAAGGAAACATCATTCTGATTTACACTTTGGTTTCATTATACCACATGGAATATTTTTAGACTTAACTAAAAAGAAATATTTCCTCATATTTTTGTTAATCCGAATTTGGGGGAGGAGTTCTAGCCCATAAATTGATACTACCAAATGTTAAGCAAAGTAAGGAAAAACAGTATTCATTTTCTGAGGCATTTGAGTGAGGAAAATCATTTTTGTGGTTTAAAGAACTTCTGTCTGAATAACAGAAGTCAGAGTTTTTCTTTCTAAAGACATTTTCTTGTCATAGGCTGTGATTTTGCTTAATATGGGAGATAAGACAAGAGAGTTGATTATTGGGCGGCGCTTGTGGCTCAAGAAGTAGGGTGCCAGCCCCATATACTGGGGGTAGTGGGTTCAAGACCGGCCCTGGCCAAAACTGCAATAAATAAATTAATAAATAATAAATAATAGTTTTTTTTTTAAAAAAAAGAGAGTTCATTATTGTCCGCCAGTTGAAAACAAGCATGAACGATATTCAAGTTCTTACTTGTCATATTTAATATGAACAAAATACATCAATCTGAGTATCTATCAATTGATCAATGGATAAATCAAATGTGGTATATCTATACAAGGGAATATTATTTAGCAGTAAAAAGGAATAAAGTATTGACACATGTTGCACCACAAATGTAGCTTGAAAACACTAAGTTAAAGGCACGAAAGGTCACATATTATATAATTCCATTTATATGAAATGCCCAGAATAGGCAAAGTCACAGAGACAAAAAGTGAACTGGAAGCTGCCCAGGAATGGGGGCCACGGGGATGGAAGGGAGTGGGGAGTGGTTAATTATGGGCGTGGGTCTCTTTTGAGGTCTGATAAAAATATTTTGGAATTACATAGCGGTGGTAGTTGTACAACTCTGTGACTATATTAAAACCCACTGCCTGTCATACTTTCAACAGGCAAATTATATGGTATGTCAACTATAATTTTCTACCCAGAAAATTCTTGCCTATTATCACAATCATTTCCCCAAACAAACATTCCCTGGGAGCTCACCTTGTGACGTTCGGTGAATTCCTGAGGGACACTTCATTAGAGAAACAAGCTTTGAAATCCTAGGACATGAATCTCGCCTTGGTTTCCATAGTTTTATAAACAAAATTCCTGCCAATTTTAAATGTAGAAAGACAAGTGCTTTAAATGATTATTTCATTTTATTTATTATCCTAATAGGATAAAAGAAGTGCTTCATATTTTTTGTTTTTGGAACAAACTGGAGTCAAAATGGGATTAAGTCAGAAGTGCTTTGTGTGGCTTTTTGGGTGAATTGGAAGATCAGATATGGAACATATCAAAAGGGGGAAATAAATAATTACTTAATTGGGCACAATAATAAAAAAGGTGTTATCAATTAAATGTTGTTCCAAAGCCACCTTAAACACTTACTAGAGCATCATATACATTTGTTGAGAAAATGCCAAGTTTTATATTGGGTCTTCTAGCAACTTAATTCAATGAAAATTTCCAGATTAACAAAAAACATAATGTAATTTTTATTAAAAAACAAAACAAAACAAAACATACACACACACACACACACATACATGACAAGTGTTATTTTCTCCTTTATTTTTAATGCCATGTATTTGGAAGTGCCTTCAATGCAAAGTTTTATTAATAAGAGAGTAACATGTAGCGATGTGGTGATTTAAGAGCACACGCCCTGGAGCCAGACTGTTGAATTTGAATCCTGATAAACAGAGGACTATTTAGGCCCCTGAGAAAGTTTTTTGATCTCTCTAGGCCTCAGTTTCTCCCTCTGTAAAATGAAGATAATGGTATAGGGTTGTGAGAATGTGACACGATAATGGATTTGAAGTGTTTATTATGATGCTCGGCCCATGGAGAGCTTCAAATATCATCACCCTACCACCACCATCATCTTTTTCTTAGCATTGCTTAATGCCCTTTTCTAGTATTATTTATTCTGGCGACATTTCTGGTAGAGTCAATGGACTTCAGCTACGGAAACAATGCCACAGACCAACTCAGTCCTACAGTTGAGACAATTCTGTTTCAAAACATTAAAATTAGAATTCTAAGAAACCAATCATTCTTTTCCTAATAGGCCTCTAGCCACAAGTTCATAAATTATCTTTTTTCCATAAACAAAGCCAGACACAATATCTTGTTCATCTGATTATAAGCTGAATAGCTGCTATCTGAGCACTGCTGCATCACAGACAATAATGGCAGTAATTGGCCACCCGAAAAAAAAAAAAAATCACCTAAGAACAACATGTGGTATCCATCAGGGTAATGAAAGATGACAAGAGGCAAACACGTCTGCTTGTTCAACCTGCTTGTTGATATCTGATCTACAGTTCAATAGCATCATGCATATTCTAGAAGAATTTCTAGGTACTCATTGTTTTTGAACATGGAAAGGTATTCAGAATAAATTCCTCCTTCGCTTGAATCCCTTAGGGTTGGTGCTGGGCGTCACAGACACAAACTAAGGTACAACCTTACTTTACCTAAACCTTAAAACCTTACCCCGAGGAACACTGTACTGAGAATTTAAAACATAGGCACACTTTTCAATTACAAGATAAGGTTGAGTAATGGCGAGGCAAGCATCAGTAAAATGTTAAATTCCAGATTCATTTCTTCTCTGGGATCTTACACACAGAAAGCATTTCAAGGTAAGTTTAAGTCATTTAAAACTTCAATGACTTGGCAAACAGTGATGGTAATCCTTATCAACAGATCCCTCCCACACACAAAAAAGTTATTGTATGTCATTCTAACATAAACATACCCATTCCAATTGTCCCATTCATCCCACCTGTACCATTCCTGGAGATAATCTTATCAGACGATTGTAAATCCAAAGGCTGGTGCTGATGTTTCCAGAGAGCAGCCCCTGAAAGGCTGGGGGTTTCTCGCGTCTTACCGATGTGTCTGACGTGAGTAAGCCCCGGCTCACCTCGCTACATGTCACACAGAGAAAGGGTAGTGGAGGCTCCAGAGAGCAGCACGGCAAGGCGGCGAATGTGCGTTTACTCCCACAATCCAACTTTCGGCCGACCCACTGTTAGGGACCCAAAGTGAACTAAGAACACAATTACTGAACTAATTTGATTTGGTGGCCCAAGAAGATAAGCCTTAAAAATTCAAAGGTTGTTATGGAAACATAGATGTACACCCACAAACACAAAACTAAGGCTTAAAAGTATTAACCAAAAAAGCAAGTGCACCAAAGAGCTAACGACTCTAATTTCCAAAACCATGGCTTTGGAGTTGGGCCAGCAAGAACCCCTAAAATTTGGTCCTAAGTTATTCTCCAGCAGGCTTTCGAGGGAAAATAAAACAGAAGATCTTGATACACTGATTTCATCTACATATAAAGAGCTTTTTAAAAAACCAGTGTTTTACAAGGAATCAGGATAAAATGAGTAAAGCAAAGATTATGCCAAGATTTTAAAGCAAATGTCAGATTTACGGGAAGCAAAAATAAGATACAAACAACAAAAAAAAAGTGATAGCATTTTTAAAGAGTAATGCTGATCAATTAATGCCATCGTTGTATACAAAGAAATAAGTAGTAAAATTTCTTTCTGCTGCCAGCCTTGTTTGCTATCATTCGCATATAAAAAATATTTATATCCTTTCTGAATTTAGAAATATTTGGAATGCTTACTCCTGAAAATCACTTCAAAAAGTAGGAACACAGATACCATCCACATACTGCCCTTCTCATAACATCCTTGACTGCAGTCTGACTCAGTAACATTGAGTTTATAACAGAGTGAATGAAGTACTTTACGGTAAGACTTTTATTCTATTACTTCATGACAGAGAAAAACGATACTTGAACCATCCATGAAAAAGAGACAAAATTTTCCATTCTTTTGGATACACTGTACCCGACACACTTCTCTTTCGAGCTCATGTGTTGAGGCCTCTTGGTGTCCAAGATAAGAGCAGAGAATAATCAGTACTCGTCAAGGAGTACTGAATTGGAGTCACAGTTCAGTTTAATACAGGTTCAATATGTTTCACTAGTAAACTGAAAAGTCAGAAGGTCTTTGTAAGAGTTAAGGAAATTAGATCCTATAATAGTATCTCTGAAAATATAAACCTCTCAATTTACTTAAATGGTTACATAGGGGCAATGAGAGTTTCAAAATCAGTAAGAGATGCAGTTTGGATATATATTAAAAACAGAAACTGCTAGTAAACTAGGTTAAGATGTCCAGTGATTTACTCCCTCAATTCTAAAATGGATCAATTTTTCTAAGCCACTGCTTCTACCTCATAAATCACTAGAAAGCCTTCCTAAAAATTAACAGCGTAAGGCTGTAGGAAAATAAAACCCTAAGGCTTATTTTTAAGGAATCTATATGAAATAAGGAAGATGAATTCTATAAAGGTGGTGTCACCGAGGGTCGTTCTAGAAGACAGTACCACATACCTTCACAAAGCTGGTGGAGAAGTGCGGCAAGAAAGTTCCCAGTTATTATCTAAGGGGTAGTTCTCACTACACTTCAGTCCATCTGAACCACTGAGGGTTAATCTCAGATGCCTGTTGCTTGTCTGGATAAGAAACTAGACTGCAAGATGACATAGGGGCCGGAATTGAAAACTGAAATGAATGGCTCTCAAACACTGGTTTTTCCCAATAGAACGCAAAAGTGCAAAAGTGTGGTTGATTTAATTTTAATCAAAAGTGTGGTTAACTTTAAATTAAATATCACTACAATTCCAAGATAAATTAATACAATTTGGACCTGTATCTCTAGTTTCCCCCAGAAACTAAACTTTCATGTATAACAGATGGCAATTTTACAGGTCTTGCGAAATTCTTTAAGTAGAAAGTGTAATTAACTTGATAACGGAACAAATAAGTTCATGCCTAAGACTTACTTGTCCCTACAACTGTTCTGGATATTCAGTTTTGGAAATCAAGTAGTCCCTGGGTGCCAATATATAACGTCTTCTAGGAAATACAAACAGAGGAAGTAAAGTTTTTGTTTGTTGGTAGGTCGGTTGGTTTTGCGCAAAGGAAGAAAAAAAGGGCAAAAACAACTGAATTGGCCTTTTTCCTTATTGTGACAATGGGGGCTGTTCTCTGTGTTAACTCTGTAAACCTACCCTCCTCCTTCTCAGTAAACCTTGTTTCACACCTTCCTTAAAAACAAACAAAAAACTGGATTTTTTGAAGTGTGAACTACAATGCCTTATATAATAAAACAATCTAAACTGCAATTTAGTAACAAACTTCCTACAAAATAATCTCAACATATTACTTAAAGAAAGATACAATAGCATCCATGCTCATACACACATTTTACTCACTGAACAATAAAACATAAAGAGTTATTCTACCCAGCAGGAGCTCAAAATTAGTTGATAGCAAAGCCTTATTCAGACTATCAAAAGACAATTTGTCACACCTACTCCCATTCATAAGAATCTCCCTTAACAACTCTTAAATCTATTCTCTAATCCATCTACGTAAGAAATTTAGCTCTAATTATTATCAAAGCTTTGAGAAAGTGAAAAAAAAATGGCTAACAGATAGACAGATGTTACCAGATAGATAGACAGACAGACAGATAAATTCCTTCTCTGTTTCCCAAAAAGGATCATAGTAACACTTATTCACTGCATAATTTCAAATACAGCTTGTAAGGTAATGTTTTGTTAGAATAAAATAAATAATGTGCAGATGCTTTTAGTGTAATATATTGTACCAAGACAGGCTAGAATTCTAGAAGTAAAAAACTGACTCACGTTAACCTCTTCATACAGCTAAAGTACATGGAGAACTTCTAAGAACACGTGCTGTGATTTCATCTGGATAAACTGCTATGGCACCGTTCCCAGAGTCTAGAAAATAATTTCCAGTGTCCATTCTGTTGGCCCTCTCAAGTTACTGCACCAAAATAAAGGTAACAGAGCCTCTCAAGTTATGGCACCAAAATGAAGGTATCACTATGGTATCTGACCATTGTGATTAACCAGCTATTAATAACTTTGAGGGCAGAAATAAAGAGTAACAATGCCGATTTCTACAGTTTAAAGGAACATCGGGGTGAGCCCTTCACTAAACCCCAGACACTCTCCCTCCAGATCTCCCTTCCTTGTCTTCCCTCTCCCTGTCCTCCTCCCAGGTGCCCCCGTGCCCCACCGCAGGCTCCTGGTCTTTCCCCCTCTCTCTTTTCCCGGCCCAACCCCTCACCCTCCACCTTTCCTTGTCTTCTTTGACATCTAAACGAACGTAACTATGGCAAGGGTGACATCCTACCATTTTTATTTTACCCCTTACATAAAACTGTTTCCAATATTTTAAAATAAAAATTGGACATTTTATTTTTCCAGGGAGAAAATACACTTGATAATATTTTATGTTCAGGGAGTGGTTTTCCACGGTTTATTTCTTTTTCTGTTAAGTAAACAATCGTGACCGGGAAAGTAAGTTCTTCCCCCACCGGCCCAGTAGCCCAGATTCACAGGGAAGCACAGAGCACAGAGCTGCAAAGGTGCCCCAGGTCTCTGACCTGCCAGGGCCTGACTCCTGACAAGGCTGGAGGTCGACTCTCCCCAGCCAAGCAGGCAGCTTCACAGAAGGGAACTCCACCATCTCCCCAGAGGCCAGTTTTACCCTGTAGTGACTCTCACTACTGGAAAGTTATTTGGTTTTCCATTATCCTAAATAACTCAGTATGAACTCTCCTGTTGTAGGCATGATTGTTGACTCTCTGGAATAGTTTCCATGTGCTGGAAGACAATTATTGGATAACCTGTCGGCCCTCTCTTCCCCATTCATCAATGCTACAGATCATTTACCCTTTCCACAAGTGCTCATCACTCCCAACATACTTTTTTTTACTGAAACACTGATATCTCTTGAGACAATTACTGTCATCTTTAATTATGAAACTTGAAAGTGATAACTATTAGAAAATAACTACTATTATAGTAATGAAATCATGAGTGAAATACATAATACTTTACAAAATCCTTTCTTGAGCATGATGACTTCTGATTGTGACAAATGTATAGGTATGGCAGGGGACAGAGCTTCCATTTTCCTCAGATGAGGAAACTGAGTCCCTAGGAGGATGTCACTTTCCAGAGCACATACAGCCAGAAAGTACTAACTAAAGGAGACCCTGGGAGTTCTGACACAAAATTTTCATACTTCTATTTTTTAAAATACAAGGCTGCCTACTCATGTATATGATATAATCTTACCGGACCTTTTGTCTTTCTTCTGTTAAAAAAAATGCTTAATATATATAGATATTTCTCTACTAATATATAAGTATGTAGATATAAGTGTGTACATGCCGCTATGGACAAATATTTTCCGCCAAGAACCTACATGCCCATGTGACTCTGCCATCATGGACCAGGCAGCAAGGACGCCGGCGTCAGGGTGACTTGTTGATACTCCTAGCATACTCTGCTACATATAAAGGTGAAATTACTGCATATTTTTATAAAATTGGTGCTATTTCCTGAATAAATAATATTAGAAAATTTAAGCCAAGAGGCAGCATAATTTTAAAGTAATGAATATAAATGTACTCATTGTCATCATCTTTTCTCTCTAGAAAACAAGACTCAGGCAAAAAACACAAAGGTATATGGTTTGGAATAAGGTTCGTGAAAGCCTGAGTGTCCTCATTACTGAGACTTTATCAAAATGCTGGTAACGTAATTATGAGAAACAAAAGACCCATTTAAGCTTTCTCCACAACCCTGCAGGCCTTCACAACAGACTCCCTATTAAGATACATCAGTATCTCCATTCCTTTTTTCTTGAAGCAAGTGACTCAATCACTTTTTCCAAAGTAAAGGCCCTCTATTGTAGAAAAATTAATGCTGGCTGGGCGCAACCCCTCACACCTGTAATCTGGGAGGCCGAGGCAGGTGGATTGCTTAAGCTCAGGAGTGAAGAGACCAGCTTGAGCTAGAGCAAGACTCATCTCTACTAAAAATAGAAAAACTAGCTGGGCGTTACAGAGGGCACCTATATTCCCAGCTACCTGTGAGGCTGAGGCAAGAGGATCACCTGAGCCCACAGGTTTGCCCACTTTTTGAGGCTGCTGTGAGCTAGGCTGACACTGCTGCACTCTACCCTCCAGGGTACCAAAAAAGAAAAAAAAGAACTTAACATTTAGGTTCCCTTAAAATTCATATGTTGAACCCTCAACCCTCCACAATGCTTTTATGGAGGTAATAGAGGTTAAACAAGGGCATCAGAGAAAGACTCTGACATCAGAGGATTCATGGTCTTATAGGCAATGTAAGACATCTCACACACTCTCCCTCCTTGCCACGTAAGCACACAGCAAGGTGGCTGTCCAGTCCACAAGCCAGGAAGAAAGCCAGGAACTAAACCGGCTGGCACCTGAATCTGGACATCTAGCCTCCAGAATTGTGGAAAAATACATTTACACTGTTTAATTTACTTATCCCGTTGTTTAACGCCACTATGGTACTGTGTTAAGGCAGTCCAGGATGACTGAGACAGATTTGGGGAATGAAAAATAAGATACTGCTATAACAAAAACAACATAAAACAACCCGGAAAGTTCTGAAGAGGTTTAGGAAATTGGTGATGGAGAGGGGCTGGAAGAGTTTGAGGTGCATGCTAGGAAAACAGAGATAGCCATGAAGGAGCTGTCCACAGAAATACAGACCCAGCAAGGAGAGCCAGGGAGAAAGCTTTCCTCTCCTTAGAGAATACGTGAATAATCATGAACTGAACATTGGCAGAAATATGGATACTAAAGGTCATTCTGACAAGGACCGAGAAGGAAATGAGGAATAGGTTATTAAAAACTAATTTAAAAGGCGATCCTTGTTATAAAGTGGCAAAGGAATTGGTTGAACTGTCTTCTGGTGTTTTATGGAAAGTTGAAATTTTGAGCAATAAAATTGGATATTCAGCCAGGGAGATTTCTGAGCAGAGTGTTAAAGGTGTAGCATGGGTCCCCTTTACTGCTTACAGTAAAATTTAAGAGGAGAAAGATGAATTGAAGAAGGAATTTTCAAATGTAAAGGAACGAGAATGTGCAGATTTAGAAAATCCTCAGCTTATCTGTATCATAAAAAGTGAGAAAGTTTACTCTAAAAAAAAACCACTAAGGGGTCAGAGGAACAATTTGATAAACAATCACGCGTACAATTCCTGAATATAAACAGCCAGTTCAGCAGAGGCAGGAATGGGTCTATGCCAGCAGTGGCACTGTCAGTGTGGACTAAAGGGGACAGAAAAAGTGGGATGGAATAAAACGAGGTTATCAGGCTTCTTGGATGGTGCAGACTGGACGCTAGAGCTGTGTGGCTGTGAACAAGCACCAAAGGGGAGAATGACTCTGAAGGCAATTCACAGGTCATCAGGGCTGCCACTCCCACCCACTGCCCTGAAGGTGACAAGAGAGGGACGAGGGACGGGCAAAGCTCTTTCCTCCTTGGTTTCTGAGACCATGAGGCAGGGCCATCCTGCAGAACTGTGACAGTGACCCTGCCCCTCTATGGGCCCTGGAAGTGGAACATCAACCCAAAATTATTCTTGAGCCTCAAGATCTAATGGAATTTGCTTTTTTAGGTTTCGGATTTGCTTGGGACCAAACACCGTTTCCTTCTTTCTGACTTTTCCCTGTTGCAATGAGAACGTCTATTCCGTGCCTGTCCCACCATTGTATCTTGGAAGCACATAACTTGCCTGACTTCAATGGTCACGGCTGGGGAGGCATTTTGCCACAGCTCAGTCACATCTGACTTAGATGATATTTACATGAGACTCTGGAATTTAGACTCCAGAGTTGATGCTTGAATGTGTAAAGACTTGTGGAGATGAAATACATGTCTTTTGCGTGCAAGACGGACAAGAGTTTGCGGACGGCAAGGGAGGAATGATACAACTAAATGCTAGTGTCCCTCCAAACTTCATGTGCTAAAGCTCCAATTCTCCAAGCCATGGTATTTGAAGATAGAGCCTTGACAGAGGCAATGAACATTACCTCTGTCAGAAGGGTAGAGTCCCTGATCTTGTAAGATTTGTGTCCTTAGGAGAAGGCACAGCAGAAAGCTCCTGTGCTCTCTCTCCACCACGCGAGGACACAGGAAGGCCTCTATCTGCAAGCCAAGAGGAGAGCCCTCACCAGGAGCCACATTAGTCAGCACTTGATGTGGGACTTCCAGCTCCTAGAACTGTGAAAAAATTAATTTGTGTTCAAGCCACCTAGCCTATGTCATTCTGTTATGGCAGTCCGGCCAAGATATCTATTATACTAACAAGTCACCTGGAGCAACCCATAAGCAGCACTCTACGCTGTGGCAAACTGGGTCACCTATTACTCCCGAACACCCTTACTTTCTCTCTCTCTGCCTGGAATGCATCTTGTCTGTCTGCCATCAAAATCCTATCTGTTCTTCAAGTTCTATTTCATGTCACTTTCACAAAACATCTTCTAAACCTACACACCTACACACATGCATACACACAAGTCCCAACAGGAGCTCATTTCTATATCCTTTATGCCAAATTCTCATATTACTAGCTTAATATATTTTATTGCTTTCACCAATCTACAAATTGTTTGAGGGTACAAACGGTTTACTAATCATCCTATCATTTTCTGTTTAGTCCATACAGTTAAATTAATTGAACTGTCAACTATTCTTTTTAAGACATAACTTTTAAAATTTTAAATTCATGCTAGAATTACAGAAAACAGAGGCAAAAATAGTACAACTCAAAGAATTTATGCAGGTGTACAGGTGGGTGTTTCTCTAAACCAGCGGTTCTCAACCTGTGAGTCGCGACCCCTTTTTAACAATGAAAATACAGTGTGGCATCAGGAAGGTTAAGAACCAGTGCTCCACACTCAGCCTTTCCAGCATCAACATCTTATATAAACATAGTACACTTATCGAAACCCAGAAATTAACATTATGGTACTACTAAAAATTTTATTTTAATTTCACAGTTTCTTCACTAATGTCCTTATTCTGTTGCAGGATCCAAGCCAAGACCTCACACTTCATTTACCTTCATTTCGCCTAATTTATGTCGGTTCCTCCGTCTATCCTGGCCTACAATGATTATGAAGATTACTGGTCAGTTATTCTGTAAAATTTTTTCAACCTGAATGTTCCTGGTATTTTCTAATTATATTAAGATTATGCATTATCAACATAAATACTACCATATAAGGATATGTGATTTCCAATACATCTTACAACCATGATATGAGTAAACATGATTGCCTCGTTGTATCAACGTCAATCATTTGTCATACATGTATCTTATTACTGTTGACATTAGCCAAGTCACCAACCGGTGCCTGCCGGGTTTCTCAATTGTGAAGTGAATATTTTTGTCTTTGTAATTAGCAAATATCTTGGAAGAGATACTTTGATTTTATGCAAATATCTTATTTCTTCTGTATCTTTTTTTTTTTTTTTTTTTTTGCAATTTTTGGCCAGGGCTGGATTTGAACCCACCACCTCCAACTAGTAGGAGCCCTACTCCTTTGAGCCACAGGCACCGCCCTCTTCTATATCTTTTATTCACTTATTTCATCACCTATTGGTAGATCTTGCTATCAATAATTATTTCTGTGGTATTTACCTAATGGAGATTTTCAATTTTTTGCATTCCTTTCTTTAGCTTTCAAAACAAACTACAGTTGTCTAAAAAAACAAAAAGCAAAGGCCTGAATTCACCTGAATAGTATAAGAAAGGGTGAAGTTGGGACAAGAGTCTGAGGGATTAACACAAGTATAACAGGAGTCTTATTGGTGTCTTAACTCCAGAGCAGAAAAAGGCTCATCAGCTTTGGTGGCTGCCTTAATTTGATAGATGCAGCCTATCCCATTCCTCTTACTTGATGAGATCCAATTTTTGAGTTGAGCTAACCTAATGGGCGATAGCACTGGTTCTCAACCTTCCTAATGCCTCGATGTATTTTCATTGTTACAAAGGAGTCACGACCCACAGGTTGAGAACCGCTGGTCTATGTAAAAGCAACTACACAGAAGCAAGCCCCAGACGCTTCTCATTAGAGGCTATTTCTGACGTCCTTGTTTAAAAAGTATTTCAGTCATTACTTAATGAGTATTTGCTAATATTATAGCAGCACATATCTTTTAAAACTTATTTAATGGATTGATCTGGTGATTGATCATAGACCATATTTTAGGGAAGTTTATTGTGGTATATTTATAAACAATGAAACACTTAACTATGAAAGATAGAAACAATAACCTACAAGTTGTTTATTTAGTGGGAACTCTAGGAGTTAGTTCACCATCATATCATGAACATGTGTACACCTAATAAGTTGTGTATTAGACTTTTTCATGTAAATTTTCAGTGTAAATGTTCATAATAAAATAATTATGAAGATTTTCCTTTAGCACATTATTTCTCACATCTTCATGTTAACATTGAATACACACATAATATTTCATACCACCTTGTAGTATATTTTGTAAATATTTTGAATCATTTCATTATGCATTAGTTATTATGTATAATGATAATACCTTAAATTATTCAAAAGAAAGTTAAGTGGTTTTTTTAAAGGCCTAATGAGGTTCAAATTTATAGATCTAAATTGATTCAAATTAAGGACAAATCCTTATCAGCCTAAAGTGGCAAAAAAATATTAAATCCTCTTTCATTTTTAAATGGTTCAGTTTTATGGTGTTGGTATTATTCAGTTAATAATATAATGTTGGGAAAAGATGTGACTACTCCACAAATCAATATTCAAATTTACTCTATTTGTATTATGCACTGTTTTATTTTTATATACTGCTAAAATGAATATAAGTTTGTTTATTTTTGGTTTATTTATTTATTTATTTATTTATTTTGCAGTTTTTGGCTGGGGCTGGGTTTGAACCCACCATCTCCGGTATATGGGGCCAGCACCCTACTCCTTTGAGCCACAGGTGCTACCCGTGGATGTAAGTTTAGAATTATAATTTTTATGCTCCTTAAAGTCCTTTATCATAACATATGCATCCATCTCTTTTTTATTTATTGTCACTTTTGAAAAATAAATTTTATTTTTTAAAGTGTGGAAATATGGCACACCACTCGGGTGTGGGACACAATTACAAGAGGGACTTTACCTAACAACCACAATTAGTGTAAGCTGATTCTTTGTACCCTCAGTGAATCCCAAACAATAAAATAAAGAAAGAAATAAAAGTGTGGAAATAGCCTCATCAAATCTTTGGAGTGGAAGTCTTCCACCCTCATAGACAAGGTGCAATGGTGGAGAAACTCCGATGTCCGTGCTTTTGTACTGTCACAGCCTAACTCATTCATGGAAGTAGTTTAGAAATGTTTTCTTTTGCATTATGGAAATAAATATGAAGCCAAAAGTAATCAATTAGGTAGGTAACAGGCTTGGAGTAATTTCAATCATGACGAGAAGCCAAATAATAACTGAAATTCTCCTGTAGTTCATGGAAGTGACTTTGAAGGCAATTCAATTAGGTTAAGAACTAGTCCCCTCCCCCTCCCCCGCTGCCACCGCCTCCCATAACATAATATACCAGGTTATGGCCTCTTAGGGATATTACTTCACAGACAACAGTGTGTTGGTTACCTAACTTCTGGCCTGCTACCACCACCCTCACACAGGCAGTTCTTGATGACTTGTGCCAATGAGGGTAAACAAGTGGAAATTTGAAAAGGTGGACTATCCATGAAAAATACAGTTACATGGAAAGGAAGGAAGTAGCTTGATTGCTTTGGGCAGGGTTACTGCGCTTCTAATGACTTCATAATGAGTCTTGATTTGCAAAGTGATTTCTTACATAATGGCCAATCTACAGCATGAATAATCCACAGAGAGAGTTAGAGGTTTATAAAGATGCTAGTAATTCTCTTTACAGAAATCCTTGGCCATTCTTGGTTGGCCCTGAATCATGACAATAGAGCTGTAGATTCTACTACTTCATTTAAAACACCACATCACACAAATGGATTTTATCCTCAAATCACAGTCTTAAAATGGAAATATTTAGCTATAGCAACAGATATAAACACTATCTTACATTTTTATTTATAAGTAGACTGGTTGTATATTCTAAAAGGCTCTATTGTATCCTTGAAAACAATGCCTTTATCCTAAAATACACAGTCTATATATCTTATGAAATATTTATGAGTCTAACCACTTCATGTTTTTAACAATTCAGTAGAGGAGATTTATGAGAATAAGAACAAAGGAATTTAATAGTAATAATAACAATAACTGTTTTTATAGAGGATTAAACGTCATACTTACTACAACATCGTTTATGCGACATGTTTTAAGTAATGTGTCATTTCTCTCATATTGATCTAATTTACATTATTCCAGTAACCTTTCTTTGAGTCATAGCCTTAAATTAAGCCATGGATCACATTACTTTTTTGAACTGTCATTTCATGAGTTCCGTTTCTTCTGCCTGCCTCTCTCATACGGCTTCCCAACTAACATTTACTAAAATTATATTTCATTGACACAAGCTGTATTTTCAAGAACATATTTTGTGTTTCACACCATAAAATGTGAAAAAGAGGTGACTTTGAAAGAAAGTTTTATATTTACTTTTCTTTATTTTTTTAAATTTAAATTGTGGAAGCAAAGAAGTGATTTTCTGAAGTCCCCCATGCGGGCCACCAAATGATAGGTTTTAAAAAGCTCAGTTGCTCAGTACCTGCTGTGCGTGGGATGAGAAAAGAATTTCCCTAGGCCAAGATTTAGGGTATAAAAGTAGAAGTTTATTTTATAATACAGAGAAGACAGTAAGGGGAAGATGTGAGAGAGGAGGAGGAGCAGAGAGCAGGGAGTGAGAGGGTGCAAGATGGGGGGCGGGGGGGAGCAGGGTGCCTGCCAGCATGGTGGCCATCCTTAAAACTGAAGTATACATTTTAAAAGCTCTATTCTTTTGTGGGAAAGTCCCAGACTTAAATCACTTTCCTAAACCTTAATAATACTTTCTTTGGGAACTTGGATTTGTGATCTTTTAGACATGGTATGCCAATTTCAGATTTACTCTTGACTTACATCTTTATACTTAGAATCAAAATCTGAACATTACTTTTTTAAAATTTTCATTTCATTGTAAAAAAGTGTGACATCCTAAGACTTAAAGTTGAGCAGCAATGAAGGTAATAGCAGGCGTATTTTCAGATCAGTCCTAGGGACTCTGGTTTAGTCTTAGCTAATATTATAGGTGCCCAAAGATGCTGAAGGAGGGAGTCAGAGGGCTCAAAATACAGGGCAGCAGCCCTAAAGCAACACTGGTTTAGGTAACCCCTAAACCCAAAAGTGTTGCCCAAATTTCAGTTCAATCACTGAATTATGAGTGTTACAGATAAAAGTGTATTGCTTAGGAAATCATAGCCATTTACACACACTTCACATTGGACTAGAGTTACATAAAAATTAGGTAGCACTTATCATTGGACCATAAGGTAAACCCAAAAGTAGATCTCTCTTTGAGAAAATATAACTGAATGCAAAATTACAAATACATGTATAAATTTTGAAATTAAATTCAGAGCCTTGGAAGGGGCTATCCTAGTTAGGGACAATGAAACATGAAGGTTCATTTGCTTTGCAGTAAATGTGGCTATATATAGGTGTGTGTGTGTGTGTGTGTGTGTGAATACATGTACCTTTATATACCTTTAAAAATGTAAACATTTTGTCATTTTTTTTCCCCCACCAGAGAAATGTTCTTCCATGAATCTCAAAGTGTTAATGAATCCCAACATATGTTTCGTTGTCTTTTACCAACTGCCTACACAGTAATATGAGGGAAAATTTAAAATTAACTGTCATGTGCTTTTATGGCGACCCCCTCCAGGACTCATACTACGCCTTCCAGGAACACCACCATCTGAACGGCACACTCTGCAACCCACAGCAGATCTTCCAGAGGGTCTTTATCCTTTAGACCAGCCCCTTACTTGGTTTTCTTACACCACATCAGGGATGGCAAAACCTCAAGAGGCTTTCTTAATTCATTCTTTGGGGTGTAATAAAAATAATGTAAGGCAGACCTCTGATGAGGTACCTCTGAGTTCTTGTGAAACCAGATGCAAAGTGTCCAAAGAATGGATTCTAGATAAGGTATAAGATTCCTGAGAGAAACCACATCACGTTTGGCAGTGATGATGGGCCCTCCAATTATACTGACCATAGAACTTTACTCCCCTTCTAGGGGAAGCCAAAGAAATCTGGAAAAGAAATAGATGGCCCAAGTGAGGCCTAAACCAAGTCAACAGTGTTGTTTGGCCTTGCAGGTGCCAAAGAGTTGCCACCCTAAATCTGTCCCCACTCCAGGGCCCTGTCCTTTCTGTGCAAGTTCAATATCACCTCTGTTCCTGGAACAGCCACTGCTGAATGGGGCGTGGGGAACAGAACAGAGGGACAGGGAGCTGATTTGGGGGGCTTAGCCTCTATAGAATTCAGCGTCCTCATTTATATGTAGAAGACAAAATAAACTACTGACTCAAAAAGCTATCCCTCAAGTGAATTATGCTAAATATCAAGTATGATTATAATTGCAATATCCAATGCTTCACATCCTTGACAAATCTTAATAAAATGAAAATTTAAGCCTCTTAGAAACACTACTATTTCAATGATCAGGCAGCTACTGTTGTACCAGGCATGAGTTTCCTGGGAGACTTTTTTTTTTTTCTTTTTTTTTGCAGTTTCTGGCCATCTCTGGCATATGGGGCCGGCACCCTATCACTTTGAGCCAAAGGCGCCGTCCAACTTTTTTTTTTTCTTTGAGACAGAATCACACTTTGTCACCCTTGGTAGAGTGCTGTGGTATCACAGCTCACAGCAACCTCTAACTCTTGGGCTTAAGCAATTCTCTTGCCTCAGCCTCCCGAGTAGCTGGGACTACAGGCGGCTGCCAGAATGTCCAGTTATTTTTTGTTGCAATTCTCATTGCTGTGTTGGCTGGCTGGGGCTGGGTTCAAACCTGCCACCCTCGGTATATGGGGCCGGCGCCCTACCCACTGAGCCACAGGCACTGCCCGAGTTTCCTTGGAAAGTTAGTTCAACTTGGAAAGTTTTTAAAAGAGTAACACAGACTCACTGATACTACTCTCTATGCCTTTCTAAGCTCAGAGAAAGTTTAGTCATTGTTCTAGATTATCAAATTTGCATGATGCTTATTTGTAGCTATCAAAAATAGCCTTTTTTTTTTTCTTTTTTCGTTTTCTTTTCTTTTTTCTTTTTTTTTTTTATTGTTGGGGATTCATTGAGGGTACACGGGTTACACTGATTGTCTTTCTCAGATAAGGATCCTCCTATAGTTGTGGTTAGCCTTCTCTATTTTTCTTTTACTAATAATTAGGAAAGTTTAAACAAAATGAAACAATAATAAAAATCTCTGAAAAAGATGAAGAGTGGAGTCAGTTCTTAAATTGCCCACAATGTTGTATTTTCTAAATGCCAACATAAGCCCTTTCTAAATGTGACAGAAAAATATTTCTTTAGGTACTATATGTATGAAAAAAAGTTCTTTCCCAGGAGGTAATTTGAGTTTTGATCACTTGCCTGCTTCGGTTTGATTATTTGTGAATATTATTTAATTTTTAATTTGGTTTTTGTCTCTCACAGACACAGTGTAATGTTATCTACCAAGGAGCTGCTCCACACCTGCTTTTCAATAAATGAAAACATTCTAGACAGAAGTTATTTACGTCATCACATCATCACCACACTTCTGAGTGAAAAGGAAGAATACTAAGTATTGACATTTTACTACACAGGAACGAACAACATTTTATTTCCTTTTCCCCTTATTCCTAGAACACAAGATATCTATTTTTGATACCTAGTACTTTTGATCATTAAAAAGTATTACATGTAATTGTGATTAAAGTAAATACACGTACATGGTAATAGTATTCATTCTTTTTAGTGGCCATTATGTACCAAGTTGTATGATAAATGCTTCACATATGTGAATCCATGAAGAACAAATATAGGGAGGCTGACCAAGTAAGAAAGCTAATAAAACTATTAAATAGTTAAGTGACAGGACAGTCTTTAAACCCAACCTTTATGCATCTAAAGATCATCTAATCACTAAACTCTAGTGAGTCAACGTATGTCATTGAAAATATAAGGCATTATTAGGAACATTACCAAACCTAAACCAATACCAAAAAAGTAAAGCTGAGTGAGTGAAAAACATATGTAAAGAAATGGACTCTTTATGGAAAAGAAATCATTCATGTGCTTTTAGCTATGCTGGAGTAATTTGATAGTATCATGGATAATTGGTAATCCCATATATTTCCAAAAATAACTCTCAATTTAAGAATAGTACAACCATCTACAACAAACCCACAGCCAATATCATACTGAATGGGAAAAAAACAGAAAACACTTCCACTTAGAACTGGAACCAGACAAGGCTGGCCACTGTCACCACTACTGTTCAACCTAGTGCTGGAAGTCCTAGGCAGTGCAATCAGGCAAGAAAACATAAAAGGTATCCAAATGGGGACAGAGGGAGTCAAACTTTCACTCTTTACTGATGATCTAAAACTTAGAAAATCCAAAGGACTCAACCATTAGACTCCTGGAAGTGATCAAAAAATACAGTAACATCTTATGATATAAAATCAATGTCCACAAATCAATAGATTTAATATATGCCAATAATAGTCAAGCTGAGAATCACATCAAAGACATAATACCCTTCACAGTAGCTTCAAAGAAAACGAAATACCTTGGAATATACTTAACAAAGAATGAGAAGGATGTCTACAGAGAGAACTATGAAATCCTGAGAAAAGAAATACAGAAGATATTAACAAATGAAAGAACATACCAAGCTCAAGGCTGGGAAGAATCAACATTGTCAAAATGTCTCTACTGCCCAAAGCAATCTACAGATTTAATGCAATCAATATTAAAATATAAAGTCTTCCTTTGAAGATCTTGAAAAAATAATTCTGTTTTGTATGGAATCAGAAAAAAATCCAATGAGCCAACACAATCCTGTAAAATAAGAATAAATCAGGAGGCATCACTTTACCAGACATCAGATTATACCACAAGTTTATAGTGGTCAAAATAGCATGATATTGGCATAAAAAGAGAGACATCAATCTATGGAACAGAACTGAGAACCCAGAGGTGAAACCAGCCTCATCACCTGATCTTCAAAGAACCAAATAAAGGCACACACTGGGAAAAAGAATCCCTATTTAATTAATGGTGATGGGAGAACTGGATAACCACATTTAAAGATTGAAACCGGACCCGTACCTTTCCCCACTTACAAAAATTAACTCATTCTGGATAAAAACTTTAAGGCATGAAATGATAAAAATGCTAGAAGAAAGGGTGGGAAAACATTATGACATTGAACTTGGAAAAGAATTTATGGCAATTGCAGCAACAACAATAAATAAAAATGACTTGATCAAGTTAAAAAGCTTCTGCACAGATGAGAATATAATCAAGAAAGCAAACAGATAACCATTAGAATGGAAGAAGATATTTCCATTCAGATTACAATCTGACAAAGGGCTATTAATCAGAATTTACAAAGAACTTAAGCAAACCAACAAGAAAAGAGCAAATAACCACATTAATCATTGGACAGTAGACAAAAACCTAATCTTTTCTTAAGGGGCAGAGGAATGGCCAACAAACACATGAAAAAATACTCATTATCCCTAATCATAGGCAAAATGCAAACCAAAACCATTTTTGAGATATTACCTAATCCCAGTGAGAATAGCCCACATCGCAACGTCCCAAAGCTGCAGATGCTGGCATAGGGTAGACAGAAAGAGGGGCATTCATGCACGTAGGATTGCAAACTAAGATAGCCCTTTTGGAAAGAAGTATGGACAATCTTCAAAGAGCTAAAAGTGGACCTTCCATGTGATCCCATAATCCCATTACTGGGTATCTACTCCAAACCAAAATCAAATCATTTTACCATAAAGACATTTCCACTTGAATGTTTATAGAAGCTCAATTCACAATTGCACAGACGTGGAAACACCCCAAGTGCCCATCAATCCATGAATGGATTAATAAATTGTGGTATATGAATAATATGGAGCACTATTCAGCTATAAAAAAGACGGTGGCTTTACATCTTTTGTATTTACCTGGATAGAGTTGGGGAAAATTGTCTTGAGTAAAGTAACTCAAAATGGAAAACCAAGCATCCCATTTACGCAATACTATACTGAAACTAGCCGATCAACAACCACAGGCCCACATAAGACAATAAAATAATTAGATTCAGTAACAGGGAAGGGGGAGAGGGAAGGAAGTTTGGTGAAGGACTCAACTGAAACTCAGACTTTACCTTACAAATGCAAAGTAACCTAATCATATGTACGATCATGTTAATCTGAAATTTATTTTTTAAAAAAGGAAAAAAATGATAATCTCCTGAAATAACTTTACAGACACAACTAAAGTTTTCCCAAATATATGGGCACCCTGTGCCCTAGTTGACAAAAAAATAAGATCAGTACCTTGGAGGCAATCATTCATTTTTCACTTATTATTATTTTGATTATGTAACTGCGCAACGGTGATCATGCTAAATACACTAAGTTGCTTGGTAGAATGAAAGAAAAATTAACCAAGTTTTAGAAATACTTTAGGATGGAAAGCTAAGTCAATTTTATGTTATATTCCATTCATTAAATTCACGATGTGTATTATACTTTAAATACAAATAATAATAACATGCAAAATTTTACATTTCCAAGAAAACAAAGATTGAACAATATGTTAGTGGTTTGGTTCCTGACAAGAGGGTTAAATTTCATAATGAGTTTCCTTTGGACAATTATGTAGACATGAAGATCTTTAGAAAACATTGGAAAAGAAGAAATATTAGGACTGAGTAGTAGATTAAAATTATACTTTCTTCAACTTCATAACAAAAATCACATATGATTTAAAAATTTTTGTCACCCACAAAAATGAGTCTCTTATAAATTTTGAACAGCACCTTTAATTATATGACAGCATTTAGGATATAATAACTTTAGTTCCAATTTTCATTATTAGTCTGATAAGATGTAGTAACACTTCTCAATTGAATAATTTTTTTTAAAAAACCTACAATGATATCCATTTTATTTTCTATTAGTTCTCATTGAGAACAGAATGTATTAATGCAATTTTCTGATAATAGCACTTATCACTCATACTCATAACCTTAGTGAACAATAACTTTGCAAATACAATGATGGTGAAAAAATAAAAATAAAATAGTAGTGAATTTTAGAGAGGACGGAAGTGCAAGACTAACATCATAACTTAGCAGTAATAGTTCCAGGAGACTAAAACACTGCTAGAGTGTTTTAGTCTCAATGTCAAGAGTAATACTTACACTCAGCACACTCATACCTACTTCTCACAAAAACAGGAAGCTGCATCACAAAGTCACCCTTCAAAATGTGGCACATGGTATCACTGGCTTTTTCATTAATAAAAATGAACTACCACATAGACAATGCTTCCAACAATATTCCATGTTAAGAAGTTAAGCAGTTACAAAAAAAAGAGAGAGAGAAACTTAAGCTTAGTGTTTGAGTGTCTGTGCTCTGGATCTGACTGTTATAGCTGAAAGCACACCTCTGCCACTTCATTATCTGAGCAAGCCCAAGAAATTATTTAGTCTTGCTACAGCTCAGTCTTCTCAAGCATAAAATAGGAATAATAAGAGGTTGTGGTGAGGATAAAATGAGAATAGGTACGGACACTTTTAGGCTCTCCTGTGAACTTTGAGCTAAGTGATTGAGATATATTAGCTTAAGGTGTTATTAATAATGTTCATAACATTTCAGTGGTACTACACCAAGGTTTTAGACAGAGGAGATACACGAGGTGACTTAGGTTCTAAAAGCTTCACCCTGAGGCCAGTGTGGCGGCTCACACCTGCCAATCCTAGCACTCTGGAAGGCCAAGGCAATGGATTGCTTGAGTTCAGGAATTCGAGACCACCCTGAACAAGAGCAAGACTCTGTCTCTACAAAACCCAGAAAAACTAACCAGGCCCCTGTAGTCCCAGCTACTAGGAAGGCTGAGGTAGAAGGATCCCTAAGCCCAAGAGTTTGAGGTTGTTGTGAGCTATTATGCCACAGCACTCTACCCAGGGCTACAGAGTGAGACTTTATCTCAAAAAATAAATAAAATAAAATAAAATAAAATAAAATAAAATAAAATAAAATAAAATAAAATAAAATAAAATAAAATAAAATAAAATAAAATAAAATAAAATAAAATAAAATAAAATAAAATAAAATAAAATAAAATAAAA
>CAUYPK010156347.1:0-47113 GCA_963574355.1 Loris lydekkerianus
TTTGTCGGGATCTAGTCCATAGCAACAAAAAGGAACAGGAATTTCATTCCATTTTCCAGCATATACAGTCAGCTCAGTCTCAGCGCAGCCCCTCAGAACTGTTTGCCCAGCATATAGTGACCATTGTTCACCATGTTAAAGAGCATCACTTTGGGTCCTCAGGAATGACACTGTACGAGCGCTTTACTAAATACCTAAAGAGAGGAACTAAACAGGAGGCAGCTAAAAACAAGAAAAGCCCAGAGATACACAGGAGGATAGACATTTCCCCCAGTACATTCAGAAAACATGGTTTGGCTCATGACAAAATGAAAAGTCCCAGGGAACCTGGCTACAAGGATGGGCATAATTCTACAAATGAACTACAAAGGGTTAATTTTTATTAAATGTATTTTATTAAATGTATTAACAACCTTTGTGAAGTGGTTAGAATACGGGAAATGACCCCAAAGTCTATTGAGGTGAGCTTGAGAAAAAAAAGAGAGGAGTTTTGGAACAAGTGCCCATGATGAGAGAAGAAACTTTTTGTGATATTTTTCTGCTTGCTGAGGGAAAATACAAAGATGATCCTGTTGATCTCTGCCTTGATATTGAACGATGTAAAAAACATAAGGAGAAAGATCTTAAACGAGGTAAATCGAGAGAATCCGTGGATTCCCGAGACTCAAGTCATTCAAGGGAAAGGTCAACTGAGAAAACAGAGAAAACTCATAAAGGATCAAAGAAGCAGAAGCACCGGAGAGCTCGAGACCGGTCCAGATCCTCCTCTTCTTCCTCCCAGTCATCTCACTCCTACAAAGCAGAAGAGTACACTGAGGACACAGAGGAAAGAGAGGAGAGCACCACAGGCTTTGACAAATCAAGACTGGGGACCAAAGACTTTGTGGGTCCAAGTGAAAGAGGAGGTGGCAGGGCTCGAGGAACCTTTCAATTTCGAGCCAGAGGGAGAGGCTGGGGCAGAGGCAACTACTCTGGTAACAATAACAACAACAGCAACAATGATTTTTGAAAGAGAAACCGGGAAGAAGAGTGGGACCCAGAGTACACACCCAAAAGCAAGAAGTATTACTTGCATGATGACCGTGAAGGTGAAGGCAGTGACAAGTGGGTTGGCCAGGGCTGGGGCCGAGGAGCCTTTCCCCGGGGTCGGGGCCGGTTTATGTTCCAGAAATCCAGTACCAGCCCCAAATGGGCCCATGACAAATTCAGTGGAGAGGAAGAAGAGATTGAAGATGACAAGAGTGGGACAGAGAACCCAGAAGAGAAGGACAATTTACAGCCCACGACTGAGTAGAAGCCTCTGGATATGGTCCCTGGCCCAGGGGAGAGGTGCTGGGAAGATGGCTGGTGAGGAGCTAAGCAGAAGAACCTCAAGAAGATTCTGAAATCTCAACCCCACCCCCTATCAGCCATGCAGAATCCTACTACAGAGGAAAGCATCCCTGGTGCTGTGTCCCACTGGACAGAGAAGGCTGGCAGTGGAGCCTGGGGTCAGGCCCAGCTCTTGAGCAGAACACAATTGGGCTTTAGCTGTGTTTCTCATTTGTTGTTGGTGTGAGGGGTGGGGGCAGGGGTAGGGAGAGAGAGTGATGTTTGGATTTTTGTTTGTTCCCTATTAGAAACCAACAGTTCTTAATTTCATTTCATTTGGAGCTAAGAAGACTAATTTGATGGTTTTCGATCTCTTCTCTGTCCTGATTTTAAAAGCCCTTCTGTTCCCCCCCCCCTTTTTTTAGGCATATGTAGTAATACTATATTTAATTTTGGCAACTCTGATTCTTAAAAGAGAAAACAAAGCATGTGAATAAACATTAAAGTGGTCACCTCAAAAAAATAAATAAATAAAACAAACCAATATACGTTACAGATAAAAACTCTCAGTAAATTAGGAATACAAAGAAAAGTCCTCAATCTGATAAAAGGCATTTTTGAAAAACATACAGCTAATAGCTAACATCATCTTTAATGGAGAAAGACTACTTTTCCTCTAAGATCAGGAACAAGACCAATATATCTGCTCTCACCACTTGTCAACATTGTATTAGAGGTTGTAGCCAGTGCAACAAGGCAAGAAAAAGAAATGAGAGCATCTGGTTCAGAAAGAAACACATAAGACTGTCATTATTCACAGAGGCATCATTTGTGTAGAAAATCTTATGGCATCTACAAAAATGCTATTAGAGCTAATAAATGAGCTTAGCAAAGTTTCAGGATATAAAGTGCAACTTACAAAAATCAACCATATTCCCATAAACTAGTAATGAGTAATTAAACTTGACTATTAAATAAAAGATTTATAATAGCATAGAAGATGAAATACTTAGGGACAAAGTTGTATAAGACCTACACACTTCAAACTATAATAACGGTGTTGAAATAAACTGAAGAAAACCTGAACACATGGTGAGACAGACTGTGTTATGAGACCTAAGTACATCAGATACATTGTGTTTCGTGGTTCAGGTCAGTCAACATCATTAAAATGTCAATTCTCTCCAAACTAAGACTATCGACTATGATCCACAGATTCAATGCAATCACCATCAAAATCCAAGCAGGGATTTTTGGTAAAATTTAAAAAGCTGATTCTAAAATTCATATTGAAATGCAAAGAATTAGAATAGCCAAAACAATTTTGAAATATAAGAACAAATTTTAAGAACTCATACTCGTTAATTTTAAGACAGTGGGAGGTGTGGGAAAGGAGGAAGTAATTGCAAAGGGGCATAAAGAAACTTTGGGGGTGATGGGTATAAAAGGGGTGCAGCAGCACCCCGAGACGAGACCAGGAGCAGAGAGATTCAGGCCAGGCTTACTGAAAGAGGCAGAGGCCTGCCTGGGCAGGGCGAAGATGCCATCTGCACCCTTGTCTATGAGACTGTAGGGAGCAGGCAAATTCCACCACTTGCCGGAGGGCTTTGGTGAGTTAAGGTCCATTGGCACGAATTTCTTTGGGGGATGAGACTAATTAGGTCCTTGTGTTCTATGTTTCAGAAGGAGAGGAGGAAGTGGAGGAGGGAGGGTTCCTGTGGGGCTGTGGCAGGACCCCCAACAATGGGTGTGTTTATTATCTTGAGATGATGATGGCTCCACAGATACATACATATTAAAACTCATCAAATTTCTTACTTTAGCATGCATAGTTTATTATATGTCTGTTATACTTCAATAAAGCTGAAAAAAATTGCAATCTGTCCTCATGTCCAATTTTGGGAGGTTTCTAACCTCCCTACTGTCCTCAGTCTCAATATATTATGACCTCCATTTTATAGATATGAACCCTGAGATTTAGAGAAGTTAAGTGACTTGACCATGGTGACACAGATATAAATCTAGGTCCTTCTCCTGCTAGAGCCCAAGTTCTTAAGGTTTAAGCCATGCAGATAGAAATGCTTTCCTGTCTGCCTCTTATGCATCAAACAAGTATTGACAAGTACTGATCCTGTAATGTAACAGACACTGCTTACTCATTGCTTGCCATGGGGCTACAACAATGACAGCTAAGATGCTACCCTTGGAGAGCTTTACATATTGCTGGGCCCAGGGCCCTTCTAAGATTGACTTAATAGTACTATATTGATTTTCTCCTTATTAATGCCTGACCTCTCTCAAAAATAAAGAAATAATTTGTGAGTTTCTGCCATGTGCCAGGTTTGTTCTAGGCACTCTGCTTGTATGATCCCCTTAAACCATCATAACTCTGTAAGACAGTATCATTTCCACTTTACAGATGAGGAGGAGACCCAGGGAGGCAAAGGAAGTTGCCCATGATTACACAGCTAGAAAGCAGCAAGCCAGGTTTCAAAGGCAGACTTCCCTGCCTCCAAAGCTTATGACCCTCCCCCCAACACCAGACTGCCCGGGATCACACAGTTGTTCCTGCAATAAGAGCCCAAACAAACCCTCTTTTCCTTGCAGATGAAAATCACAACCAGGTGCCAAGTCCCTGTGGATGAAAACAGCTGTTCACCAAAGGCTCTGTTTCGTGTTATTAATTCATTTAAAAGGAAATTTGGTTTCTAACCAGCACTAATGTCATATCCATGCTCAAGAAGAGAGAAAAATAATCTTGAGGTTGAAAGTGTTGGCTTGACTGAATCAAATGTGCTGCTGGCCTGTGTCTGCAGCCAGACTTGAATCCTGCCCCAAAGGGCTCTCCCCACCCTTCAGGGAGGTCTTCTGGAGCTCAGAGAGAGACTCCAACCTCTAGCATGTCTCCATCATGACAGGAGCTGGGGGAAGCCCTTTCCCACTGTTTCCATTATGACAAGAAATTGTTACAACGGATAGAGCAATTACTAGGAAATGAAAAGCTAAAAATCATGGTGAACTTAAAGTAGTAACAGATGAGAGTGACAGCTGCTCAGGCTTCTGGAGCTAAGTAACGTCAGCAGTGATGAGCCTTACACTAGGAGCCACCCTCTCTGGGACTTGGTCGCAACTGGAGGACACCAGGATGGCCCCTACTATCCGAGTTTTTTGAATGAAGGGAAACATTATAGCACAGAAGCCAAGAAGATTCAATAGATCTTACCATTGTTAGTACTACTACATCCTAAATGTATTATACTTGACAAACAACAAACAACATCAGGCTCTGTGCTAGGTCACAAGAGACAGGGGAAGTGTACCGGCATGATGCTTGCATTCCTGGAATTTATAATCCAGGACAGACTTTGAACAACAACTAATTATTCAAACTTTAAAAACCCAAAATATTTCAGTATAAGGGTGAACATGTCACGCCTCAGCAGAGATGGGGACCGTGGGAGAGCAGCACTCGGGTGCTCTGACGGACTTCACCTTTGGAGGTAGGGCAGAGCCTTCCAGGCAGAGGGCACAGCTTGGGGGGCAGTGCTGAGATGAGAAGGAGCACCAGAAAGGCACACAGGTGTGCACACAGAGCTAGGGACAACAGCAGGAGGAGGATGGGGATCTGCTGCTGGCCCATCTCACAGGGGCTGGCAGGCTGCAGGAAGGAGGTGGATCACACCCCAGAGGCAGTGGGGAACCATGGGAGGCTCTAGGCCGGGCAAGGATGTGGTCAGACTTTGGCTTTAGGAAAATGTCTCTGGCTCCAAAACGGAGGTAGGGGATGGGACTGAAAGTGGGGACACCTGAAAGGCTGCTGTCATCAGTCAAGGGAGAGGTGGCAGTGGGTTAGACTAGGCTGATGCAGTGGAGGGAAGTCTGAGAAAACTGCCCAGCATGTGACCTGAGAGAGGGGTTTTAATGATGTCAGTGAAACCGATCTCCTCTTCACAAATGACAGCCTGCTGGCAACACTTTTCCCTTCTCCAAGGGCCAAACACTGTGATTCCAAGAAGCAGTGAAGACACACAGGGTTTGTCTGACATCCAACACTGACCTCGGCTTTCTGGAATGCCCGCTTCTTCAGAGAAGGCAAACGGCATCCAGACAAAAGGCCAGAGGGTCAGGTTCCTGAACCCAGAGGCAGTGTTTTTCTGAACTGCAATGCGTCATGTGGCCCGTAGGAAACTGTGGATTTCTGCAGGAAGTCTTCCATTCTAGCAGGCCAGCGTTCTGCACCCAGAAAGGGACCCAACAGACACTGGACAAGTCACACCTGGAGGGTCTCCAGTTTCAACCAGATGCAGAGAAGGGTGAAACCAAATCATTCTCCAGTAGATGCCCCATGGGACGTGCCTTCTATCTGCACAGCACCTCCTTTGTCCCTAAACATGGCTATTAACACCATCCCCACCATCTCATTCTAACCAGATCTGCCTACCTAACACTAACCTAACCTTTAGTAGGTTCCTTCCATGTCTGTAGACAGTGAGGAGACGAGGACCCCACGTGCACACAGACCACTCCCTTCAGCTGATACTGAACACCTAGTCTATGCCTTGAACCCAGTGGTAGATGTGGTAAGCCCAGGCCTCGGCCTTTCTTTTGGGAAGCCTGAGCTATGTCCAATCCGTCCACCCCCTCCACACTGCCGTCTGCTCTCCAGTCTGTAGCTCTGGCTCATGGTCTTCCCTCCTGCCTGTTCTCCCATCATCAGCTCCAGGGGCTTCACAGAGCCGGGTGGTATGGCTTCCAGGGGTCCCAGCCTCCTCTGAGCCTCAGCTCCACTTCACCACAGCTGCTAAAGGTACAGCCATCACCCTTCCAGGCACAGTCACCAGAGCTGCCCCACCTCAAATACCCTGAACTCGGGAAATCCTTCTTGCTCCATCCCTTCCTGGCTTCCCTCCCACTCTCTTATTTCTAACCAAATCTTCTCTCTGTCCACTT
Organism: Loris lydekkerianus; assembly: GCA_963574355.1. Taxonomy (NCBI): domain Eukaryota; kingdom Metazoa; phylum Chordata; class Mammalia; order Primates; family Lorisidae; genus Loris; species Loris lydekkerianus. Next base: position 6,262 of record CAUYPK010156347.1, read on the forward strand.
TTTGACTTCAAGTCTCTCAGCCCTTCTGAAGCATTCAGGTTGTCAGGCTACTACAGCCTCCCTCTCCCCAGGCAAAACACGGCCGAGTACACTGCCTGATGTCCCCAGGCCTGCTCCTCCCCCCAGGGCCATGTCCTCTGCCTCCCACCCTGCCCTCCTCCCCTCTGCTCCACAGATGCACAGCCCACTTCTCTCCCTCTACAGCGAAGCTGTGCCCTCTAGTCTGGGCCCTCCCAGCAGCCTCATAACCAATGTCAGGCCTCTCCCTCTCGCCAGTGCTACCACTCGCCTGGTGCAGACATCTTCAGAAGGCCCCTACCAGTCTCCCTGATTCTTCTTGTTCACTGTTAGAATGAACATCCTAAAATACAAATCTGTCTCCCGTTTTAAAATCCCTCAGTGAACACCAAGGGCTAACAAGACGCAGCTCACACTCTGGGCACAGCTAAGCCACCCTCCCTGGCCCAAGCCGAGCTGTCTGATACTGCCTGGCCTCCCTGCCTTCTGTCCATGCTCCTTGAAGGTTTCAGTGCTGATCCTCCAGATCTCTTACCCTCAAGTCTCTCACCCTCCTCCTTCTTTGCTACTGACCTCACCCTTGGTTCTTATACCTTCTGGCCACCTGGCCTCTGCATTTTAGTTTTAGTCTTGCCAGAGAGACCTAGATGCACTTCTCTCGCCACAACACACTTCTCACTGCTCTCCAAACACTCTCATGCATCCAGAACTTCCTGCCTGTGCAGTGCTCTTAGCCACCGCGCTCTCTGCACTCCCCTCTGGCACGCACTGCCTGCCTCTGCCCATCCCTGCCCCAACTCTCTTCTTGATTCCCCCAGGACCCCCAGCACTTCCTGCCCACCACTCATTCACACTCCTGCCTTACTCACTGGGCTGTGCCAAGGTCCCCTTTGTTGTCTCTCTAGCATTTCGCACGGCAGACTATTGAAGGAGTGAGCAAGTGAAGACAGGGCTGACTGGGGGAAATCTGACAGTGGAGAGAGAACGACATTGGCAGGGGCTGCAAGAAGAAGGAGAAAACACAGGCCCTTAGAGAAGCTTTCCACCTCACTGGATTTGGTACCCACCACCACTCATTTTCATCACGCTCCAGACGGCCCCAAAGGTTCCGTCTGTAATTCTGCGTTTCCAGCTGCAAGGGAATTTACACATCAATATCTGGTAAGCCCTTGGCATGCACCATATCCTGGGCAGTGATGGCTGGGCAGAGCATAGACCCGTAGGAAAGCAGGCTGTCCTTCTCCCCAGGATGCCAGGCACCAAATGTAGTACTGAATTTTGCTTAAAGATATCATCTGTCTTAAATGGGTTAGTCGTTCTGCCTGAAATTCCCTTTCCAATCACATCCAACTGCCCTCCCCCAATCACCCATAAGACATGAAACTTTCAGCTTTCAAGGCCCAGTGCTAATGCCCCCCAAGGCAGAATGAGTCCACCCACTTGATGTCTGCAGGACCCTCAGGGCACATGGTGTGAGTCTTGATATAGACCTCAGCCTCCCAGCTACCCAGGGTCCAGGATGCGAAGCCAGGGCTGCAGGACTCCATGTCCTAATCCTGCTGCTACTTAGGGACCAGCTCCTCCTGCACAGGCACTGCCGAATGTTCTCTGGAGCAACAACCTCACATCTATAAGCCACAGCACCTATACAACTACACACTTGGTGAAAAATAATGGCCACAAGTTACCAGGAACTTGCTGTACACAGGCACCACACTAAGTTCTTACCTGCCCATTGTAAGGTAAAAATCATGATTTTCCCCACTTTACACATGAAAAAAATCAAAGCATAAAGACAAGGTGTGACTTGTCCAAAGCATCCCAGCTAAGAAGTATAAGGCTGGGACTCGACCCCAGCCTCATCAGACTGGAGTCCACCCTCAGGGTGCTGTGCAGAGTTAGCAGGCCCCGCAGTTCAGCTTTGACAGAACCCTGGGCTGAGTAAAAGCACAGACTGTGCCCATTCTCGGCACATTCTAGGAACAGGAGTTCCCCCTAGATGCTGCTCCACATTGAAACTAATGAAAAAAACAGTTCTGACATTTAGGCTAGCCTCTGGAAAACTGCTGGGCCTTCAGGACCACAGGCTGGGAATTAGGCATGATGATAGGATTGGTAGGAAGTGCCAGCAGAGACATAAGACCACCTTGAAAATGTACCCTCTTAGACGGCTGCTGCCCCTGACCCCTCAGACAGACCTCTGTTACAATGCAGCCCCCACCCTGAGTCCTGGCAGTGAGGAATCCACCCAGGCCCTGAAACCCAATCCGCCATGGTGGCTGGCAATGGGGTTTTGGCTACAACTGGTAAGGTAAACACAGCTGCAAGCTATTAAACTGTAAAGTCGTATCATATTAACCTACTGATTTTTGATAAAATTGGTCACCTGTGTTTTGTTTTTTTTGAGACACAGTTTCACTTTGTCACCCTCGGTAGACTTCCACGGTGTCACAGCTCACAGCAACCCCAAACTCCTGGGCTCAAGCGATTCACTTGCCTCAGCCTCCTGAGTAGCTGGGACTACAGGTGCCCTCGACAAACATCTGGCTTCAAATTGATCATTTGTTAAAGTCACCAGGCAACAAGACAGTTAAGGTTCCCATATTTCTAATTTCCATTCTCCTCATTCTCTTCTATTCCTTAATGCGCTGTCTTCCGCGGTTCCTCGAAGCCCTGGGATGACGCTCTTAGGATCCCCCTTGCAGAAATGAGCAGATGTTGCAACCAGCCACAGCTCCATGCTGCATTATCAACAACATTTGGAAATTTAAATCTTCAAAAGGCTGAGTTCACCAGGAAAAAAGCTTGCTTTGGGGGAAGTGGTTACACCACAAAACAGACACCCTGGTGCTAATGCTCCCTCAGCTGGCACATCCCAATGGCAAGGAACCTAAACACAGCCAGATAATGTTCTGCTATGGCATTTCCTCTCTCCTGCATTCATTTATTCACACTCCACTCATTCAACAAACACCCTAGTATTACAACAGAGTCTATCAGTATGGAGACCTCCAGAACCAAGTGGGCATTACCCTCCTTTTTTGTCAGTACTTCCAAAGAACTTTGGAATCCAAGGAGGGAGGTCCACTCGGGCATGTTACGTGGTAGGTGGGAGGGAAGGAGACAAGACAAGAACAAATAGAACGGCAGAGAAATTACTACTGTTTGGCCAGTAGTAATAGTGATATTATTATTTCTAAGTTACTTTATTTATATGTGATGGGATAATATCTAAAAAGTAATTATTTAAAGTTGTTAGGAACCAAAATTATCAGTGTGAAATAAAATACATAAAATCAGGGAAATTAAGTAACAGTCCTATAAAGTCCGATTTGAATTGGAAGGATCAATATTGCATTAGATTTCTACAAGATAATGTGGTACAACAGCCTCATTTGCCATCAACATCATCCCAGCTGCCTACAGCATTTATTTCATGCTTCACGATCTGTGGAGTGATGCAGCTCAACTGACCTCTGCTGGGTTCACCTGGGCTTGTCTAGGTTAGTATGGTCAATTCACGTCATCTGTATGTCCTCATCTAGGGACTGAGAATAAACAAGCAATAGTTTCCAGGACACCGTGGACAGGGACATTCTGGGAAAGCTGGCTGAAGCTCACTGTGCCTCTCACCACCTCTGCTCTGCACCTGCACACTGCCACTTCTACCCACATCCCACTGGCAAAGCCAAGGCACAGGGCCAAGCCCAAAGTCAAGAGGGTGGGGAAGATGTAAACCACCCACGGTGAGTGAAGCTATGACAAGGGTGAAGGATAAAGGAAAAATGATGGAGAAACAACATCTACCCTAACTATAAGCTCATTACTTTTTCTTTCTTTTTTTTTTAATAACTTTTTCCTTTTCAAAAATAATTATTTCCTAGTTCTGACCATAGAAAAGGCCTAAAAGTAATGGCAACTCAGTAGCACTGAGCAGCCTTCATCCAGACTGTGGTTTCTAAATGCCAATCCCCCCTAAAGAAACTAGCACCCCTGAAAGAATACACAGTTCCAGATCTGTGGTAGGAAATGTACAGCATAAAACTGGGTATGGTGCTGAGCCAAAAAGCAAGGAAGCAATAAAAAGCTAACGGGATTCTGTTAAAGGATACAGCAGCCAACAGGAAAGGGCTCCCATTGGTCAAGGAAAGGATAATTTATGACCCAAAAGAATGGTGACTACAAATGATTTCAATATAAAGGATATATAAAAGTACGTGAGTTCGGCCTGGCACCTGTAGTTCAGTGGTTAGGGTGCCGGCCACATACAATGGGGCTGGTGGATTCGAAACCAGCCCAGGCCAGCTAAACATCAATGACAACTACAACAACAACAACAAAAAATAGCTGGGCATTGTGAAGGGCGCCTGTAATCCCAGCTACTTGGGAGGCTGAGGCAAGAGAATCGCTTAAGCCCAAGAGTTTGAGGTTGCTGTGAGCTGTGATGCCACAGCACTCTACTGAGGGTGACATAGTGAGACTATTTCAAAAAAAAAAGTCCATGAGGGCGGCACCTGTGGCTCAAAGGAGTAGGGCACTGGCCCCATATGCTGAAGGTGAAGGGCTTAAACCTGGCCCCGGCCAAACACTGCAAAAAAAAAAAAAAAGTAAGTCCATGAGTTCATTATAATTCAGAGAGAGAGAAAGAGATAAAGAAAATGAGATAGACTGACAACCAAAACAAAACAAAACAGCACACACACACCAGTCACTATTAAAGATGAGTGGGGCACCAAGTGCTTACTCTGAAGATTATAATTAAAAGGAAAGAAATAAGTATTTATCCTGCCTTTTGTGTACAAATAGCCCTAATGAGAAAAAACTCTTCTTAAGAATTTCAGCTATAAATGTGAAAAACATGACAGAATGAAAAAAGATGCCATTTTGTCATACCTAATAAAATACTTGACACAGGCAAAGATCACCAACAGATGTAATCATCAGACAAAGGCAGATGGAAACTTTACAACGAAGGGATAAGACAGTCACCACTTGACCTCAGTGATCAATCCTCACATGACAAAGGGCAGGACGACTGGCTACCTCCTAACGCCATGTGTAACACGAAGCACCCAGCACCACCTAGGATTCTTCCTTAAACGACTGAGCAAAATCAATCAAGTCTTTTGGGTGAATTTCCAGTTAAAAGAAAACACAGGAGACAAGTGAACAAGTTAAGGCACCAAGAAGTAGCAGAGTATTCGGAATGTGGCCATGGCACGGCACAACCAGCCTGACCTTCAGCAAGTCAGGACAGGAGGAGGGGACGTGGGCGGACCGCCCCAGAACACAAGGGAAACGTGAGCAACAGCCACCCAGCGCCATGCGCAGGCCCTGGAACTGCTATTGCTGTGAGTGGGTTTGTTTGTTTTTGAAACAATGGGGGAAATTTGACATTCCCACAATTCAATCCCAAGGAATTGCTCGTTTCGTTGTGTGTGATAAATGATATTGTGATTATGTTAGAAAACAGCTGTTTTTTAAGAACTACATCTAAGGTTTTACAAAAGGAAATAATAGGACGCCAGGTAGTTGCTTCCAGACATTTCCAAAAATAAAGAAAAAAGAGGTAAGGTAAATATGGCAATTTTTGGATCTTAGTAGTAGGTGTGAGGGTTCATTTTATCACTCTTCATATACACACGGTATCCCAAAGTTTGTTCATAAAGTCACCATACATAGTGAAAATGAGAAATTATAGCTAAATGTACCTTTATTTACAAAATACTTATTATAAAATATTTACAAAAGATTCACTTTCATGACGTGTTGGCCATGTCTTTGTAAACCATGGGGAGTGTGTGTGAGTGTCTGAAATGTTTAACGATAAGGAGAGGAGGGGAAGTGACAGGTAAAAGAGAGGGGGAGCAACAGGCAGGGTAAGGCTAAGGCCAGGCACTTTTTCTTGGGTAAGCAAGAGACTGATGCAAAGGGGTACTGGTGGGTGACAAGAATAGTCAGAGCAACAACAACAAAAATAACAGCTGTAAGCTTGGTGCCTGTAGCACAGCAGTTATGGTGCCAGCCACATGCCCCGAGGCTGGCGGGTTCGAGCCCAGCCCAGGCCTGCTAAACAACAATGACAACTGCAACCAAAAAATAGCCGGGCATTGTGGTGGGCACCTGCAGTCCCAGCTACTCGGGAGGCTGAGGCAAGAGAATCGCTTAAGCCCAAAAGTTTGAGATTGCTGTGAGCTGTGATGCCAAGGCACTCTACCAAGAGTGACATAGTGAGACTCTGTCTCAAAAAATAAAATGAGGGCAGTGCCTGTAGCTCAGTGGGTAGGGTGCTGGCCCCATATACCGGAGGTAATGGGTTCAAACCCGGCCCTGGACAAAAAAATAAATAAATAAATAAATAAAATAAAATAAAATAACGGCTGTAAACTCTGGACTCCTACTCCGGGGGTCATGCCCTCCTCCTATCAACTACTGGCTGTGACGAGTTGCTCAGGCAGTTACATCACCTCTCTGGGCCACAGTTTCTCCATCTGTAAACAGAATAAACATCACACCTTCCAGGGCAGTGGTTCTCAACCTGTGGGTCTTGACTCACAGGAACTGTATTAAAGGGCTGCGGCATCAGGAAGGTTGAGAACCACTGCTCTAGGGTAAGGTGAGGATTAGTTGAGGTAACACATAGAAAGTCTTTAAGCTTTCAGCACAATGCCTGTACATTATACATATTCTAAAAAGGAAAAACCAATGTTAAGTTTTTCTAGGTTCCAGGCACTTCACCTGCACTTTCTCATTCAATTCTCCAACTAATCCTATAGGGAGGATTGCCATTCCCCACTCTGTAAATGAGGAAACTGAAACTCAGAAAGGTTAAGTGATTTATCCAAGGTCACACAGCTAGGGACCAGCAGAGCCAGAATTACTGAAGTCTAGAATCAGACTGCCTGAATTTGATCTCTGATCTGAGGCCTGTGGGAGGAGTCCCCAAAGTGTCCCCCAACAATTCTTACTTAACTGGTGTCCAGTCTTGTATAGTGCCCACCCCCTCGCTGAAGAGGGCCAATCTGTGACACTAATAGGGTACTGTACAAATGACAAGATGTGACTTAAGAGGCAGGTCACAAAAGCCATCATGGCTTCTGTCTTGCTCTCTTGGGTCACTCATTCTAGGGGAAGTCACTTACAATGCCTTGAAGACACTCAGCAGCCTTCTAGACCAGGGGTCCTCAAACTGCAGCCCGTGGGCCACATGAAGCGGTGTGATTGTATTTGTTCCCATTTTGTTTTTTTACTTCAAAATAAGATATTTGTAGTGTGCATAGGAATTTGTTTATAGTTTTGTTTTGTTTTTTTTTTAATTATAGTCCAGCCCTCCAATGGTCTGAGAGACAGTGAACTGGCCCCGTTTAAAAAGTTTGAGGACGCCTGCTCTAGACAGTTCCACAGGCCTAGTAACTGAGGCCTCCAGCCAACAGCCAGGCACTTAGTGAGCTGCCCCAGAGCAGACTTCCCGGCTCCAGGCAAGCCTTCAGATGACTGCAGTCCCAGTCAACATCTTGACTTCAACCTCCTGAGGGCCCTGAGCCAGGACCACCCAGCTAAGCCACTCCTAGATTCTCCACCCCCAGAAACTGTGGGTGGTAATAAATGGTTATTGTTTAAGGTGCTAAGGTTGAGGGCAAATTGTTACACAGCAACAAAGGACCAATACAGTGACCATGGAGTGAATTATGGTACTTAGCATGCCTGAGCTTCAGTTTTCTCATATACAAAACAAAGATAGTAACAGCAGGTTGTTATAAGGATTAAATGAGACCCTGCATCTAAGGCGCCTGGCTAGAGCCTGTACACGGTAAGTGCTGAGGCAGTGACCCACTGGGCATTCAGGGCTGAGCCAAAGGAGGACACGGAGGCAAGGGTCTGAAAGGGCAGGGCTACTGATCCACCACTGGGAGCTGCCTTCTTCCTGTACCGGTGACCCCCATGGCTAGGGCAAGGGAACTTTAAAATCTTTATGTTCAAATGGCCTCCACCTCCGCATCAACACAAGTCTCCTTGACCACACCCCCGGGTATACTAATCCCCAAACTGAGAATATTCTTCTTTTATTCCTAACACCACACAAAAGCATCCAGGGCTCACCATAACTTCTCACAGTTTGCTCAAAGCCTTCAGATCCAAAGGCAGGACACATACCCCTCAAGAGCCTTCCTTTTTGAAGCTAAATACCTCCAACTCATCATTAAGAAGCACAGAGCTGACACACAGCGTGATGGGAAGACGGGAGGATGCGGAGACCTGAGGCAGGCTGGAAAAAGACCAACCAGGGGAAGCAGCTGATGCCTTCTAGGGAAACTCCGGAAGGACAAATCACCATATTTAAACCTCGCCAGCATAAATTCCCCAGTGGTGAAGAAACTTGAAGGCCTAGAGTCATAAACTGCTTTCCTGGACAATGGAGACCTGGCAAGAGGGCTGTTTTCACAGCGGAAGAGCAGGGAGCCCACCGTGCCACGCATGTTGGTGTAATGCCGAGTACTCGGGTCTGGTTCGAGTACCAGCTTACAGGACCTGTGGCCAATATTATTATCTCTGTAGGTTGAATTTAAGTAATTTTAGTAACTAGGGAAGAAAAATATATTTAGAGAGTTAGGATTTCACAAAGCAAAGTGTTGTTGGTCTTATAATCATCTGTATCCCTGTTCTCCTCTCTGACCCTGCACCACTGGGGATCTGTTCAAAAGCAGATTCCCGAGTCCCATTCTAAACCCAGCTGATCAGAATCTCTAAGGATGAAGCCTAGGCATCTGCACATGTTTTACAGAATGCCCAAACTGATTCTGATGCACAAACGGGATGGAAGGATCTGGCCCACCCACAAGCTTCCTGACCCGGGGGGCCCAGGTCACTTGTAGTGCCCACTTTACTCAGAGGCTGGCCTGTGCTTCCTGGGAAGTCCTGCCTACATGGAACTTACCACTGTCCCTTATTCATGCCCTTCCATCTCTGGTGGTCCAGCCACAACATGGCAGGCAGCCTCAAAAGGAAAAATCCAAGTTTTTAGTCTGCTAACAATAATAACAGCAGCAAAGAAGCTGAGGAAGAGCTCCCAGGGTCCTTCTTCTGACCAAAGCTTTGACAATAAGGAATAAACTCTTCCATTTTTAACTAACATGCTACAGATCCAAGATGTTCAAGTTTGGGGTTTCTCCAGAAACCTCAAACAAATTAGCTCTGAGTCCTCACGCTACATCAGAATCACCTGGCAAGCGTTTATTAAATAGGGCTGATTGGGTTCCAGACCCCAACCCGGAGATGCAGATTTAGTGGTCTAGGGTAGAGTCTGGGCACCCCACGTTTCTAAGCCTATCCAGGTGATTCTGATGTGCAGCCACATTTGAGAACAACAGCTACAGGCTGAGGTCCACCTCCACGTCCTGTCACAATGTGAAGCAAGATATGCATTGATGAGGTGCCTTCCAGCTACCTGGTCTGGCCCTCGCTGTGCCAGAAGAGGAAGAGGAAGAAGCCCTCTGCCCCTCCTCTCCTGCCACCAGTCTGGACAGTGACCCAGTCTCCCAGGCACGTGCTAGTTCAGGGCTCACAGCTGGTTGGGCTGCCCTTCTTGTTCAGGACAAAAAACAAAGCCCCAAATGTCTAAACTTCTCCAGATCAAAGCTGAGAAGAGAACATGATCAGAAACAGCTTCTGCTGAGAACTGAGGTGACCATCACACAACTACTCCCTCAAAAGGCTCCAAGAAGCAGTGAGTTGATATTGTTTTTAGTTAGAATGTATCATTCTACATTAGAACAGAACAGAAAAAGATTGGAAGTCAGCCAATTCAAGAAAGCAAACAGGTCTGCTCCCTATTGCTAATGAATACAACACATACAGACACACACACACAAGCACAAATCACTGCCACGTCTTCGCGTAAATGCTGAGCAAAGCTAGCGCTACTAGTTTCTTCCTCCTTTATAGTAGACTAGATGCCAGCTCTTAGAAGGTCTGGGTACTTCAGCTTCGTGTTAAGATACACCGTCGTTCTCAAAGTCTTAATGGCAGCAGTACTGAAGGAGAAGGGCAGTAAGAATGTTCTAGAACTCACAACATGGCTGCCCTGGGTGCTTGTGACGCATCTCCTCACCGGCAACCCCTCCTGGGTCTGCCCCTCTCCCACATGGCTGGGTCCCATGGCCCTGCCTGCTTGTCTTGACCATCTTCTCTTGGCCCTTGATGACTGGACTGACACTGGGCACATGACTAAACTGGCCTGTACCAAAAGCTGCTGGTCTCAGTCTGGGACGGTGGCTTGAATGAGGATTGTGTACCTGTGCCCTTTGGAGAGGCCAAGTGGGACCACGTGTACAGACAGGAAAGCCAGCAGGAGAGGGCAGAGCCACAGCAGGGGAGGGACCAGGGACTGCCTGCATCCTGGGCAGCTCTCCAGGAGCCCGTGAAGTGCCCCTCTATCCTTATTATAAATTTCTCTTCTGCCTAGCAGCTTTGAAATGGATTTTTGTTTACTTGCTAACAACAACAACAAAAATAAACTTTCCATAAAATAAGCTTCATTACCAAACATTTCCAGGAATTTTTTTAAAGACCAAATTCAACTTTTTACCTTTTATTGAATGTGCTGTTTCTAAAAATGTACATATGTTTTTAATGTAAATATGGGTTTTTTTGCTGTGGCAGCTGGATTCAAAATAGAAATAAGGCAACCACCAGAATTTGGGATCAAAAAAAGGAAGCTCTCTAGAAAACCCTTCACGCATATCCCCCTTCTTGACATTTTCAGCAGGAAGAACCGAGGGAAAGGAATTAGTGTGTCGAGACAGACTCTGAGGCCTGGAGGCCTCCAACTACCAACAGTCCTGGCCCTGCCAGAGGCCAGACAGAGGATATCCTCTGGAGAACCAAAACACAGGCCTCAGGAAATGCGCACCACCAAGAATGGAATGGGGTTTCAATTGGGAACATGCGTTTATGGAGACTTCAGGTGAGAAACTAGGAATGTGAGGCACTCTAATGGTGGCAAACAACACCCTCTCTTCCCAGCCACAGCATTGACAGGAGAGTATGAAGGACAAAGTACAAACCTCCGGCTGGATGGCTTTGAACACGGGGATGTCCATTAGTGTGATCTGGCTCTGCAACAAAAAGAACGGATGTTAGAAAAGCCTGTAGGTTGAAGGTGATCTTCGTGTCATTTTGGTCTATACAGAGTAACACACACCTGTAAGTTATGGTTTCCCCTCGGAAATAAAAAACAAAGATAGAACAGAAGTAAGAATTGGGGCTTGGCGCCTGTAGCTCAAGCAGGTAAGGTGCCAGCAATCTACACCGGAGGTGGCAGGTTCGAATCCAGCCCTGGCCCGCCAAACAACAATGACAACTACAACCAAAAAAACAGCCGGGCATTGTGATGGGCGCCTGTAATCCCAGCTACTTGGGAGGCTGAGGCAAGAGAATGGCTTAAGCCCAAGAGGTGGAGGTTGCTGTGAGCTGTGAAGCCACGGCACTCTACCCAAGGCGACAGCTTGAGGCTCTGTCTCAAAAAAAAAAAAAAAAAAGAATTAAGAATTGGGTAAATATCCAAAATACCTCCCCCCCCCCCGTACATTTTGACCCACACCCTTTCCTTTTTTCTTGAACGTGGATGAACTTTCAATTTAAGAATTTGAAATTATCTTTTACTTTTATTTATAAATATTAATTGTCTATTTTTTGAGACTTAAAAAAAAAATATGTTAACTGACGACTCCATACTGAACCTCAGAGTCAAAGCATTCTATAATAGATATACTCTTATTTGACAATGTGAATGTTAATTTCTTTGCATCATTATTATTATTATTGCTTAATATTTGAATGTAGCAATTGTCTGATGCCTTTTCTGAATGTATTTATATTTGTTCATTCTTTACAAAGTTTTTGTGTCTAGTCCTTATCTTAAACATTGTTACTGTTATTAAATTTTAAGCCTTTTTAATTTTATGAAGGCAAAACCATGGAAACCTAATAAACATGTATATGTAAAAATAAAAAAAATTAAAAAAAAGAATTGATGATAGTTGTTTAGAGGTTGGTGCTGGGAATAAGGGGAACATTTTTATTTTGGAAATTTTTGTATTGTTGGGATTTTTGTTTCAAGCATGAACCATTTTTGTAATTTTTAGAAGTTGTAGACACAATATTAAAAATTAGAATGCTAAACACAGACACTATTACTCTACAATTAGATTTATTTCAAAATTGTGGCTTACAGAAATTACACTTTTCTTCTGAAGGCTACACTGCCCCCCAATTACACGGTAGAATGCCATTCGAGACATAGCCACAGAGAGCGTGAGGCCCATGCACTGCCTACTCAGCCAGCCCAAAATGACATAGGCATTGAAGCTAGAGGCAAGCATGTGGGACTTTTACAGCAATTTGATATAGCTGTTAACATTTCTAATGTGGTTTTTTAAAAAGTATCATTCCTCAAAAGATTGGAAATGAAAAAAACTGGTCCTTCACCACAGTTAGTTTAAGAAGCATGAATGTCATCAACAGAGAAAACACATACCAGGTTGAAAGGCTGTGCCTGCCGGGGGACAGCAGGAGGCGTCACTACTGACCATGGTCCAGGCCCAAGCATGGACTGAGCTGACATCGCATGACCCACCTACCTCCACATTTTACACGGGGAGCCAGAAGTCAGTTAGCTGATGGCTCTGGGACAGGCCAGTGAAATGCAAGCTGAGGGCCTTGGGAGACCTATTAACATGAGAAGACACCCTGTCCACTGAACACAAGGCCATCTGGGATGACAGGGTGTGGGAGAACAAGTGTGGGTTCTGGAATCTACAGGATTTGCAAGTTCTTTTTTTTTTTTTTTTTTTTTTGGTGAGTCCTCTGACACACGGTACCTACTCTCAGGTACCACATCTATAAAGTGATGACAATAATCCCAATCTTACAGGGTCTTGGTCAAAATTTAAACAAGAGGTGCAGAGTGACGGCACCTAACAGCTGTACCATGAATGTATGAGTGTGTAAGTGTCTGTGCGGCAAAGCTGGGCTCATGTATTGGCATGTTAGTTGATGGTTCCTGAACAATGTGTAAGCTAGAAATAAGAGACCATTAATTTGGCTGAATATCTAGGCACTGAAGTTGCTCTAGTTCAGTGGTTCTCAACATTCCTAATGTCACAACCCTTGAATACAGTTCCTTATGCTGTGGTGACCCACAACCATAAAATTATTTTCATTGCTTAGTAGCAACAAACTGTACTATAAGGGTCGTGGCATTAGGAAGGCTGAGAACCACTGCTCTAGAAAAAGGTTTTAAAAGTCTGTTTCATTGAGTCAGCAAAAAACCTGTCAAGAATGCACTGGAGAAATATGGCAACATACACGCATGTCACTTGTGACCACAGTCCAGGACTTAGACGCAGAACTGACCTCAGCTCTTGGCACAATTTGAAGGTGGTCTAAGACCACTGGGATCCTGAGGAGCACTGGATGCTCAGGGCTGAGCTGGAGGTGACAAATGGGATACCAGTAGATGGCTTCCAGCGGCTAATGTCCCCAGGGCCACAGAGGTGGAAGGCTGCCACTAACAGAAGGCTAGCTGGGAGTCAGGAATAGCACTGGGGAAAGGAAGCACTGGAGGGGAATCGAGCCCTCTGACCGCTGTGTCCCATCCACCCGTGGCAAGGGGACGTTTGACATCAGCATAATGTGAATCTGGGCCTTGCAATCCAGGTATGTCAAATGGCCAGCATGCCCTGAAGGCCCAGGGGCCCATGTCTGGCCTAGCACTACCACACCCAGAGCTGCATCCCGGGTAGCAAACAGACTGGCATTTCTTCTGCAGACCCATCAAGATTGTTAGCCAAGTACTCCTCATATTTGTATTAATTCTGCCATCCTGGGGAACAGAAAGGCCTTGTGAAGACAGGAGATTTGAGCTGAAAGATCAGAGGACCTTAGAAATCTCCCCTGTAGTTCAAGTTAACTCCCTATGCAGGAGAACTGGCAGGATGTTTGCAATGTCATTTAGGAAAAGAACCAAAAGTCTACTAATGTGAAAATGAGAAAACTTCCTTTTCATCCTGCCATCAGTTCCAGCATTTGCCACCGAATTTCCACATTATTTATTAAAGTAGTGACATTCCATTTTATATTTTTTGTATGGTTCAAGTTTCAAATATCCTGGTCTCCACTTAGACTGTAAGTCAGAAAATGTGTTCAGGTGTTTTATTCAAAACAAACAACAGAAGTCACAAGTCTTAAAATAGACTAGTTGGTTCTAAACACATAATAAGAGTTTTCAAAAGAAACTCTTCCATTTGTATCCTCTTAATTCTGACCAAAAAATCCATCATCCACAGCAAGGATATACCAACATAAGATTCTTAGGTAAAAATCAGATTTTAAATTCCTTGCCATTTTATTACAAAGCCAAATACGTGTTAAAAAGGTTGCTAATGAGCAATGCTCCCCACAAGGTTGTGCACTCTAAGACAGCCAGTTTTGCCAAAAAGAGAGAGTGTGGGCATGGGTGGAGGTGTGAGGAGCAAGGTCAGGCCCTGCCTCTCTTCACAGCCGGCTCTCAGCTATCTCGGGACCCTGCCCCACCCTCAGGAGCGATGCCCTGGCTTCCTGGAGAGAAAAGGCATGGGGGAGGGTTCACAGCCTCAACAGAACACGAGGCAACAAGGCTCCCACTCTTCTTCGCAAGCAGCCCAGGTGCCCAGCAACGGGGCTGGACAAGTCCCTTAATGGCTTATCCTTATTTTGGGAAATAAAGTCTTAACGCAGATGTCCAATTACGCTGGTCACCTGTAGGGCCTTCCTTAGTCCCACCTCCTTCTTCCCCCCAGGCCAGGGCCCTAAACATCCAGTTTTTTAAGGGAAATACCCAATCTCCACATATCACAAGATGTTTCTGTAGCCATGAGCACTGCAGAGTGGAGAGACCTGTCGGAGCACTATATAATGCGGCCCCAAAGAAAAAACTGCTGTTACGTGGAAAAATGAAACCCACCCAGAGAACCAAAAAAGAGGAAAAAAGTTTTCTGCCTATGTTAAATGTAGTACTTCTTTTTCCCTCTGGCAGTGGCTGAGTGAATTCTCTCTTCCCAGCCACAGTCTTAGAGTAAGCGTCTCCTAGACCCCAAATAAACAAGCAAAAAGCTGCTGGCAGATCATTAGCACGGCCAATAACAGAGGATATCTTAATTTGCCTTTGACTGCTCCACCAGGGCACAACCAGGACGGCTCACACGATAAAAAGTAATTGTCTCCTGCTTTGACTCCTAGAGCCAGGGGAAGCAGAGCCCCAGTCGGGGAAATGTAAACTACACAGGGTCAGCTGCCGGTGGGCACTGTTACCACTGATGGCCCTACTGATTACTCTCATTCTTTTTCCTAGTTTTTGGTTTGAACCTGCCACCTCCGGTATATGGGGCCGGTGCCCTACTCCTTTGAGCCATAGGGGCTGATTCTTTTTTTTTTTATATATTATACTCTGTTTATACTCATTTATAGGTTAACTTTATATATATTGCTTGGGAAGAAAAAGCACTGAACGATTTCTTGTTTCTTTTCAGCTTTATGTAATCTCTAAAGAACTCAAGCTTTTGTATAACTACTCCAGTAACAGCTGCTCATTTGCTTACAATGTCATATATTCAACCGCCAGACATCTCAAATCTAACTTTTTTTTTAACTCCCTTTCTTCTTTGAGCCTCAGCTACCACTAGATCTTACAGTAGCAGATCAGATTTCATAAAGTTATTTTCTGTTTATTTTCATTTTTAAAAAGAATCAGCTGCTCTGATTCTTTTGGAAAGTAATCTAGCTGTAACACATTAAAAGTTTTTATTTCTTATTTTTAAAACATACCAAACCTACACAAAATTTGCAAAAACAGTATGGTGAACTCTCACAACCCTTCCCCTAGCTTCACTAATTACTAACATTATGCCCCATTTGCTAAATCTCTGTCTATATAATTATACGTACACATTTTTCTGAACCATTTCAGAGTAAAATGCATACAGATATTATGAACCCTTACCCATAAACACTTCAGCATATTATTTCCTTACATAAAGATAAACATATGGCAAAATTATTACATTAGGGAAATGTATCATTGCTACAATAGTACTGTTCAATATATAGCCCACATTCAAAATTTGTTCATTATCCCAATACTGTTTCCATAGCAATTTTTTCTTGATCCTGGATCATGCGTCACATTTAGATATTATCTCCTAAAAAGTGAAATGAGTATATTAATGACACAGAAAGAAAAGCACTTTATATATAGACCTAGACGCTATACAGAAGGACACTTTATATATAGATCCAAATGATATTCTACAGATATAGATACAGACATGAATGTAGATGTTTACTGTACCATTGTTTGTAGCAGTAAAAATCTGGAAACAGCCTCAAAGGCTAACAGAACGGACTTGTTGAAAAAAATACGGTACATCCAACCACTAGAATATTATGCAGCTATTATTAACAATAAATTAAATCTGCATATATTGACCTAGAAGGATGACTATGATCTACTAATGCTAAAGACAGGTTCCAGTATTGCTTTTAGTTCTGATTTCAGCCACTGGGGAAATGGAAAGATTGAACATAGCTATAGAATATCCCCAGTTTACCACAAAAAAAAATTGGGGACCTGTGACATGATTTTCGTTCTGTTATAAAATAACACACATTTATAGAAAACAGCATTATGAACTGCATGGCTTGATAACTTGTTATGACATGAATACCATTTAGCCTCACTAGGTCAAGAAACAGCCACCCCAACAGATGAAGGAATGGATACACAAAATGTGCTGTATACAACAAAAGAATATCATCTGGTCTTAAAAAGGAAGGAAATTTTGACACATGCTAAAACATGAATGAACCCCAAAGACATTGTGCTAAATGAGGTAAGCCAGGCACAAAAAGACAAATATTACACAATTCCACTTGTATGAGGTAACCAGAGTAGTCAAAATCAGTGAGACAGAAAGTGAATGGTGACTGCTGGGGGCTAGGGTGAAAGGGCAATGAGGAGTTGTTTAATGGATATAGTTTCAGTTCTGCAAAATGAAAACAGTTCTGGACATTGGTTGAACAACAATGGAATGTGCTTAACACTACTGAACCATACACTTAAAAATGGTTAAGACAGTAAATTTTATGTTACATATGAATATATTTTGTAACAATTTAAAAACAAGAGAGAGAGGCGGCACCTGTTGCTCAGTTGGTAGGGTGCCAGCCTCATATACTGAGGGTGGCAGGTTCAAGCCCAGCACAGGCCAAACTGCAACAACAACAAAAAACTAGCCGAGCGTTGTGGCAGGTGCCTGTAGTCCCAGTTACTCAGGAGGCTGAGGCAAGAGAATCGCCTTAGCCCAAGAGTTGGAGATTGCTGTGAGCTGTGATGCCACAGCACTCTACTGAGGGTGACAAAGTGAGACTCTTGTCTCTACAAAAAAAAAAGAGAGAGAGAGAGTCACCCAAAAGTTCCTCCATTTAACTGATCCAATCACAAGTCTTTCTCTCCCAGCAAAAGTAACCCCTTAGCCAGATGTGGTAGCTCGTGTCTGTCATACTACCACTTTGGGAGGCTGACAGGGAGGGTCACCTGAGCTTAGGAATTCGACACAGGCTGAACGACACAGCAAAACCCCATCACTACAAACATTTTTGAAAATTAGCCAGGAATGGTGGTGCTTCCCTGTAGTCAGTCCCACCTACCTGGGAGGCTGAGGCAGGAGGATCACTTTAGCCCAGGAGTTTGAAGTTACAGTGACCATACCACAGTACTCCAGCTATCCTCACATTCGGGTGGGGGGGGGGTTCCCTATACATTTTTATCAATGTATACCCCTAGGCATCACTGAATGATGCCCAGTTTTTAAAATTTTGATGTATACTTTTCAAATCTCCTTTACATATATTCTCTCCATTCTTTTACATTCTTTATAACCTATTTGTTGAAGAATCTGGGTCATGTGACCTACATAGTTCCCCACACTTAGGGAGCAGGTCACTGTGCTCTTTGGTCTGGGTACGACAGTCCATGTACGTCTGCAGATCTGCAGCTGGACCCAGAGGCTGCTTCTGACACAGGTTCACCCCTTTGCACTGACTGGAGGCGTGGTGCCTTGTTTCATCAGAAAGCACATAATAGCTCTCCTTTTGCCATGTTAGTTGCTGTTGATACGCCCTGCTTAGATCTTTTCATTCACTGGGATTACAGAGCAATGTCAGGGCCCCAATAAGTTCCCATGGCACCCACAGGACATGGAACCTCTTATGCCAGGGAGCATGGGGAAAAAGTGGACATGGGTGGGAAACATTTCTGTGGTTCTGGAGAGAAATATAGCCCACAGGCAGAACTCACAACCAGGCTTGAGGGCACCCCAGAGCCAACATGCTCTCCCTACCCTCAAAGGGCAAAAGGAGGAAACCAAGTCATGGAAAATAAGGAGCTAACCCTGCTCCCCCCAAAAGAGACAGGGCCTTGGTCAGAACACCAGCACACTGGTTGAAGAAAAAATACTTTTTAAAATTATTATTTTTTAAACTTTTTTATTGTTTGGGATTCACTGAAGACACAAAGAATTAGGTTACACGGATTGCATTTGTTAGATAAAGTCCCTCTCACAATGTGTCCCACCCCCAAAAGGTGTGCCATACACCGTGGACACCCCCACCCCCCGGTTCCCCTCTGTCCTGTCTTCTCCCCACTTGCTCATTCCCCTACCCCCCTTAATTAGATATCTACTGCCTTCATATTATACTCTAATAAAATAGAGTATATTGGATTCTTGCTTCTACATTCTTATGATGCTTTACTAAGAAGAATGTGTTCCATTTCCATCCAGGTTAAAACAAAAGATGTAAAGTCTTCCCTAATCTTTTTTAGTGGCTGAATAGTATTCCACAGTATACACATACCACATAATCTATTCCTGGGTTGGTGGGCATTTAGGCTGTTTCCACATTTTGGCGATTGTGAATTGAGCTGCGACAGTCTACTGCAAATGTCCTTATGATAAAAGGATTTTTTTCTTCTGGGTAGATGCCCAGTAATGGGATTGCATGATCAAACGGGAGGTCTAATTTGAGTTCTTCGAGAATTCTCCCTACTTCCTTCCAAGAAGGTTGCATTCGTTTGCAGTCCCACCCGCAGAGTAAAAGTTTTCCCTTCTCTCCACATCCACGTCAGCATCTGCAGCTTTGAGACTTTGTGATGTGGGTCATTCTCACTGGGGGTAGATGATATCTCAGGGTGGTTCTGATCTGCATTTCTCTGATGATTAAAGATGAGGAGCATTTTTTCATGTGTTTGTTAGCCATTCATCTGTCTTCTTTAGAGAAGGTTCTATTCATCTCTCTTGTCCAGTGATATACAGGATTGCTGGGTCTTTTTTGTTGATTAATTTGAGTTCTCTATAGATCCTAGTTATCAAGCTTTTGTCCAATTCATAATATGCAGATATCTTTCCCCATTCTGAAGGTTGCCGCTTTGGTTGTTGTTTCCTTAGTTGTACAGAAGTACAGTTTAATTAAGTCCCATTTGTTTATTTTTGTTGTTGTTGCAATTGCCACAGAACTCTTCTTCATAAAATCTTTCCCCAAGCCGGTATCTTCAAGTGTTTTCCCCACACTTTCTTCTAGGATTTTTATTGTTTCATGCCTTTGGTTTAGATCTTTTATCCATTTTCAATCTATTTTTGTGAGTGGAGAAAGGTGCAGTCCAGTTTCAGTCTTTTACATGTGGTTATCCAGTTCTCCCAGCACCATTTACTGAAGAGGGATTCTTTCCCCCACTGTATGTTTTTGTTTGGTTTATCAAAAAAGATCAGGTGACTTTAAGATGTTAGTTCCATTCCATGGTTTTCTATTTGGTTCCAGATGTCTATGTCTCTATTTTTGTGCCAATATCATGCTGTTTTGATCACTATGGCCTTGTAGTAGGCCTAACGTCTGGTAGGCTGATGCCCCAGGTCTTGTTTTTATTATTAAGAATTACCTTAACTATATGGGGTTTTTTCTGGTTCCATACAAAATGAATTATTTTTTCCAAATCTCATAAATATGATGTTGGCATTTTAATGGAGATTGCACTGAATCTGTAGATTGCTTTGGGAAATATAGACATTTTACCAATGTTGATTTTTCCCAGCTGTAAGCATGATATGTTCTTCATTTGTTAATATCTTCTGCTAATTCTTTTCTTAGGGTTTCATAATTTTCTTTATAGAAATCCTTAACCTCTTTTGTTATGGTATTTCTTTCTTTCTTTCTTTCTTTCTTTTTTTTTTTTTTTTTGAAGCTAATGTGAAGGGAATTGTGTCTTTGATTAGCTTCTCATCTTTGCTGTTATTGGCATACACAAAGGCTACCGATTTGTGAACGTTGATTTTATAACCTAAGAAATTACTGTGTTTTTTGATCACTTCCAGGAGTCTTGGAGTTGAGTCTTTGGGGTTCTCTAAGTATAAGACCATATCATCAGTAAAGAGGGAGAGTTTAACCTCCTCTGTACGCCCTTTGTTTCCTTCTCTTATCTGACTGTATTGGCTAGAACTTCCAGCACTGTGTTCAATGGTACACGGGTAACAGAGGACAACCTTGTCTGGTTCCAGTTCTGAGTGAAAAAGCTTTCAGTTTTACTCCATTCAGTATCATGTTAGCTGTGGGTTTGTCATTGACAGCTTCCATCAGTTTAAGAAATGTGCCACCTATGCCTATATTCTTCAGAGTTCTAATTAGAAAAGGATGCTGAACTTTATTGAATGCTTTTTCTACATCTATTGAGAGGATCATATGGTCTTTGTTTTGCTTCTGTGGACTTGGATATGTTAAACCAGCCTTGCATCCTTGAGATGAAACCTACTTCACATGATGAATGATTTTTTTAATGTGTAGCTACTCTGTTTCCCCAAAAATAAGACAGTGTCTTATATTAAGTTTTGCTCCCAAAGATGTGCTAGGTCTTATTTTCAGGGGTCGTCTTATCTTTCCTGTAAGTAGGTCTTATTTT
Source organism: Loris lydekkerianus (assembly GCA_963574355.1). NCBI lineage: Eukaryota > Metazoa > Chordata > Mammalia > Primates > Lorisidae > Loris > Loris lydekkerianus. The sequence goes on from CAUYPK010156347.1 coordinate 27,320, forward strand.
CAGAGGATGTCTTATTTTCAGGGAAACAGGGTATAAGCTATTGGCTAGGATTTTATTGAGAATTTTTACGTCTATATTCATCAGTGAAATTGGTCTGAAATTCTCCTTTTCGGTTGGGTCTTTTCCTGGTTTTGGTATTAGGGTGATGTTTGCTTTGTAGAAAGTATTGGGAATGATTCCTTCCTTCTTACTTTTTTGGAATAATTTCTGCAGTATAGGTATAAGCTCTTCCTTGAAAGTTTGATAGAATGCTGGGGTGAAGCCATCTGGACCAGGGCTTCTTTTGGTGGGGGGGGGGGGATTTTTTATTGTTTCTTCAATCTCAGTTCTTGAAAGCAGTCTGTTTAAGAGATCTATTTCTTCTTGATTAAGTCTAGGGAGAAAGTATGATTCCAGATATTGATCCATTTCCTCCACATTGTCAAATTTCTGAGCATAGAGTTTCTTGTAGTACTCAGAGATGATCTGTAGCATCTATTGTTATTTCCCCTTTATTGTTTCTGGTTGAGGTTATTGGAGATTTTGCTTTTCTGTTTCTAGGTAATCTGGCCAAAGTTTATCTTTTATTTTTTTTTTTTTTTGAAAAATCAACTTTTTGTTTTGTTAATTTTCTGAATGCTTCTTTTCAATTCCATTAATCTTTGATTTAATTTTGGTTATTTCTTTTCTTCTGCTGGGTTTGGAATTATTCTTCTTTTTCCAAATCCATAAGATGGTTCATGAGTTTGTTCATGTGTTCTCTTTCTGTTTTTCAAATGTAGGCATCTAATGGGATAAAAACTCTCTTAAGACTGCTTTTGCTGTATCCCACAGGTTTTGGTAACTTGTGTCTTCACTGTTGTTATGTTTGAGGAATTTAACCATTTCCTCTTTTATCTCTTCCTGAACCCAGCTATCATTCAGCATAAGGTTGTTTAATTTCCATGTCTTTCTGTGGAAATAAATGTTTTTGTTGGATTTGAGCTCTACCTTTGTTGCCTTGAGGTCTGAGAAGATACAAAGTATAATTAATATTCATTTGATTTTGCTGAGGTTTGATTTGTATCCTAGGATGTGGTTGATTTTGGAGTACATACAATGGGCTGATGAGAAAAATGTACCAGTATATTCCTTAGCTTTGGAATGGTGTGCTCTGTATATGTCTATTAATCCCATTTGTCCTAGGGTCACATTTAAGTCCTTTATCTTTGTGTACTTTCTGTTTAGAGGATCTGTCCAGGGCTGTCAAAGGGGTGTTAACATCCCCGACTATTATGATATTAATAAAAAATCACATTGCTCAGACCTATCAAGGTCTGTTTCATAAATCTGGGTGCATTTAAATTGGGTACATAAATATTTAAAATTGAATATCTTAGTGTATTATTCCTTTGACCACTATAAAGTGTCCATCTTTGTCTTTCTTAACTTTAATTGCTTTAAATCTACTTGTATCTGAAAATAATATTGCAATCCTTCCTTTCTTCTGATTTCCATTTGCTTGAATTTTTGGTTTCCATCCCTTAACCTTGAGTCTTGATTTGTCTTTCAAGGCTAGGTGTGTCTCCTGGAGACAGCATATTGGTAGCTTGTGCTTTTTTATCCAGTCAGTCAGCCTGTGCCTCTTCAGTGGTAAATTCAGTCCATTAACATTTATTGAGAGAATTGATAAATGTGGTAGAGTTCTATTCATCTTATTTTATGAAAGTCTGTCGTGTAGTTTTACCCTCTGTGCCACTGTGGAAGCTAAGTTTTGACCTTTAGCTTATGGGTGTTTACTCTGCTGATGATCCATTGTGGTGGTCAGTGTTGAGAATAGGTCTAAGTATTTTGTGTAGAGCTGGTCTTGTTGTGCCAAACTCCTCAGTGCTTGTATATCTGCAAAAGATTTGATTTCTCCATCAATTTTGAAGCTTAGTTTAGCAGAATATAGAATTCTGGGCTAAAATTGTTTTGTTTAAGAATGTTGAAGGTAGATGACTATGCTCTTCTAGCTTGGAAGGTTTCAGTTGAAAAGTCTGCTGCTAGTGAGACTCTGTCTCAAAAAAAAGAAAGAAAGGAAGGAAGGAAGGAAGGAAGGAAGGAAGGAAGAGTCTGCTGCCATCCTAATGGCTCAGTTTCTGTACGTCAGCTGGCGCTTATTCCTGGCTGCTTACAGAATTTTTTCTTTCATCTTGACTGTGGACAGGTTCATTGCAATGTGTCTTGGAGAGGCTCTGTTTGAGCTGAGATGACCTGGGGTTTGATATCCACCTGAAAGGAGTGTGTCAGGGTCTTAAGGAAAACTTGGAAAGTTTTGATTTATGATAGCCTCCAGTAAGGCTTCCATTCGTTTGGACAATCTTCGTCCCCTTCAGGAATTCCTATTATTCATATGTTTGACTGCTTCATGGAGTCTCGTAGTTCTCTAAGCCCCTGATCATCCACATTATAAATTCCCTTTGTGTCAAGTCCATTAATTCTTTATAAGTGGAGTCTTCTGCAGTAGCTGCCTCATGGTTCCTCTGTTTGGATTTTTCATGTTGCCTGAATTGTTCTGTTGGTTCCACTCATGTGTTCTTTCTTCTTGTTCACCTCCTTGGCCTCCTTTTTGCTTCTCACTGCCTCCTTTGTTTCAGACAGAGGTCCTTGCTCTTGATGACAGTATGCTGCAATATGCCACAAGACACCAGGTGGCACTGTGCTTTTTTTAGGAGACAGAGAGCACAGCCAGCAACCTCTTTGGTCCTTAATCCAAACTTACTTATCTTTGGTCATTGCCTAATTGTTTCCTCAGCATTCAGACCCTACTGGGTGGGGATCTTAAAGCTGACAAGACTTCTTCAGGGGCAGGTCTCACAGAGCCCCCAGACTCCAGTTCCTATGGAGTATGGAAGTACCTCACCCTGTACCAAGAGTGGAGCTCTGATCCCGGCAGGCAGAATTAGTGTAGCCATGCTTTAAGCCCTTGCTAAGACCTTCTCACGATCTTCCCACAATGGCAGCCCCCCTGGCCGCTGAGACCTTCTCAGTATGGCTGCCTCGCCAGCCACCAAACCTCTGGCAAATCCATTCAAACTGACATTCAAATCTGGTTGCTGTATAGTCTTCAAGTCCACCCACTCTTCCAAGCTTTCTACTCAACACACAGCTTCCCCAATAACTGAAAACTCCAGAAAGGCTTCCTCCTGTCCTGGACCTCAGTGAGGGGCCAGCCGATCCCAGTGGGTGGCAATTACTTGCCTAATTCATCACATTTCCACTGCTCCGGATCATAAGCTATCCAGCTCACCACCTCCTCACTGTGGTCCCTGAGCTATGACGCTGGGTAAGGTCCCCGTGCCAGATACAGCTGGGTTCTCTCTTTTCTGGGTTCTTCTCTTTCTAGGAGAGCACAGCTGAATGATCCTTCTGGTCTACTATCTTGCTCCACTCCTCTTAAAATTATTGTTTTAAAAGTTGCCCAAATAATATTGTCTATCATAAAAAATGATCATTGCAATAACGTGGGAAATAGAAATAAAAAGAAAAAAAATTAAATGCCAGTTACCTGGCATCTACAACCAGAAACTATTGCTAATAATATGTTTGTCCATATAAATCAAGACAGTTATGAATATGTAGACATCAGATCTAAACATTGTGCAAATATATATGAGGGTGCTGTACATGCATTTTAAAAATGGTGTATTCTCTATAAATTATGCTCTAGCCTGCTTCTTTCACCTAGTGTTAATATATACATACTGGGTATGCCTTTCAAGGTGGTTAATTTCTAGATTGACAGCATCCCTTTTAATGCCACGCTGTATTTTATAAAGGATGTACCATACTTTACTCAACACTCCCTGCTTGTTGGGGATATAAAGGTGTTTCCAAGCTCAGAAAAAGACCTAGAGCATTACCCCACACCCTCACCAAGCATGGTGCCCAGCCACCCACATTGGCTCTGTGTCACTTACGGCAAACTCCTCTGGGGTCACTTTCAAGACGTCGAAGACAACGGCATCGTAGCTCTTACTGGCATAGTCGCAGCTCTGGCCCTCCAGAGAGTCCGAGCTGCTGCTGCCCTGTGGATAGTGGTGAGAGATGGTGCCCACTGAGTAGGAGGCTTGGATCACTGCTCCCAAACCTCCTTGGAGCTGAGGATAGGAGAGCAACAGAACTGTCCAATGCAGAAAGCAACTCCGTGAGTGCTCTATTCCAGATACTGTCGGAAGCACTTCATATGCAGATCCTACTGCATTCTCATGAATGCCACTATGAGTACACAATATTATTCCCGTTTTATAGATAAGGAAGTAGAAACATTACTTCTCTAAAGTATCTTAGCTACGAAGCTGAAAGCCAGAAGACGGACTTCGTTTTGTATCTATCTGACCCTAAAACACATACCTATAATTGCTACACCCTAACTACTTCTGGCTAGCAATTCAGCAGTAGATTAAAAATTATAGCCCAAACTTCCTTCAGAAAAAAACAGGCCTCCATATCTTAGGAGGCCTAAGGAAATAATCTATTTCATATGTCTCTCAAAACATTACCTGGTTTCACCTTTTTTTCTACTTGAACTCACTACAGGAAATTGTTACATAAAATGCAAAAATGGCCCTTGAGGCTTATTTCTTGTCTGGACCACTTGGAATTCAGAGCCTGCTAGCTGATGAGCTGAGAGGTAACCAACTGGCTTTGGAGACTGGTGTGAAAGTTATTTTGGTAGAGTCCCTTGTGTTAAGAACACTCTGCGTCCTGCCTATAAAAAAAGGGTCTCTCATAAAAAAGCAAGTTAAAACTCCCCAAATGTGTCTGATTCCACACAACCCAAGACCAAAGGGATTCTAGAACATTGACCACACCTTCTCTTTAATTATATTTAATTTCATCAAACTCTACTTTTGGAAATCGATCAAGCTTGCCACCCCAAAATTGTGCCCTGTTCATAAAATGGTTTTATTCGTTTCAACACATGAAGAAGGATTTTGTGGTTTCCTTTAACCTCAACATCTTGGACTGGGATTTAGAGAATATGCTTTTATTAATTCTTATTTCACTCTTTCCAAAATGGCTATATCTGGAAAAACTTTGTAATCTTACTGGAAACTAGAATGTTTTTAGGCCAGTGAGGGAAACCAACAGTCAACAAATGAAAAAGTGTGGTTTAAAAGAGAAGCAGGAACGTAAACCTGTAGATTTCAATAGGCCTGTGTCATTACAAGGTTTTACAAATGAATCTACTATCCTAAAACTCTAAGATGATCTTAAGAAGCAGCACGTCCTAGTGGGTAAGAGCTCTGAAGTCAGACAGGCCTGGTTAAAATGCCAACTCCACACCAGCTGCTGTCTGACCTCAGACAAGTCACTTCATTTTACTGAGTCTCAGTTATCATCCAGAAACGGTAATATTACAATCTATTTCCTTGGGTTGTAGGACAGGTTAAATAAAATGAAGCTTAGAAAGCAACTGGCACAATACTACCTGGCCCCCCACAGGAGGCACTAGTTCAGGGGGACTGGGGTGAGCTCAGGCATGGCCATTTTACAAGTTCAGAGGGACTGAGGTGAGCTCAGGCATGGCCATTTTACAAGTTCCACAGGTGACAGGGCATTCTACCCTAAGGACAATCTGTGCTAGGATGAACTTCTGAAAAGACATTAAGCCTACTCCTGAATGCCTCTGGAGTCAGCAGTCTAATCTATCTCCTGGTCTGATACATAAATCCTGAGCAGCATCTACAAATCATTCTGTACCTCTACATACACCTTCCAGGAAGCACAGTAAATCAGGGTGACAGCACTGGTTTTCATTAGAACTATGTAGGGTCGGTTAGAAGTACCAGCTTGAGAGTGAGTCAGACCTGGCCTTGGATCCCCATCCACTTGGAAGCTGTGTGATTTGAAGCCAGTTTGTTCACCTCTCTACAGCTTAGCTCCATCATCTGTAAACTGGGGATGAACCTAGCACATACCTGATGGGGTACTGTGAGGATTAAACAGAAGAATGCCCGTGGATCATGCAAAAAAGTGAATGGTACACAGTGAGTACCAAATTATGGGTATATAAGGGCACAAATGTGTCATCCGGTCACCAAAATTTATTGAGCGTTCAATTATACATGTATTCATTCACTGACTCATTCAACCAATATTTATTGAGCATTTACTTACCATGTGCTAGACACACATATAGGTACATGTACACGGTATATATGTGTATGCACATGTGTACATATACATACATACACATACATATACACACTTACATGTATACATATGTATATGAGGTCTGACAATTAAGTTCTCAAACTCGCCATCGTGCAATTACATTGCAACATTGTACAAACAACTCAGTACAGGTTCATAACCTTAATATATCAATGTCTCATAGCTGTGTTCTTGCCAATGTGTGGTGGTGTCTTGATGAGTTGCTTTCATTATTGTTGCTTGCATGTGCCATTGCAGGAATGTCTGAGCTTGAATTAGAACAACGAGCAAACATTAAATTTCTTATTATACTTAGTGAAATTAGGGACATGCTAGTTCAAGTTTATGGAGATAATGCCATGAAGAAAATGGCAGGGTACGAAATGGATTAAACATTTTTCTGAAGGCAGAGAAAGCGTCACTGAAAAAGAGAGGTCAAGGTGGCCAGTAACAAGCAGAACTGATGAAAACACTGTAAAAATTCATCAAAATATGCATCAAAATCAGTGGCTGACTGTGAGAAGCATAGCAGACCAAGTTAACATTGACAGAGAAACAGGAAAATCTTAACTGAAAATCTTGGTGAGAAAGTTGTATGCAAAAAAAGTTCCAAAGGAACTCACCAATGAACAAAAGCAAAGGAGAGTCGAAGTTTGCCAAGACCTTTTGAAGAGGCAAGACGATGTCTTGGTTCATATTATCATTGGTGATGAAACACAGGTACATCACAGGTGTGCCAATACAATCCGGAAACAAAGCGTCAAAGCACACAACAGAAGTCAGCCAATTTTCCACGACCAAAAATGTTCCATCAGTCCAAATCAAGAGTCAAAACAATGTTGGTAACATTTTCTGATATCAGAGGGATTGTTCATTATGAATTTTGCCAACTGGACAAAACAGTTAACTAAGTTTACCATTTGGAAGTGCTGAAAAGGCTGCATGAAAAATTAGATGAAAAGAACCTAAACAACTCATGGCACCTTGCATCACAGCAATGCACCAACTCACACGGCACTCTTAGTGAAGGAGTTTTTAGCCAGTAACAAATAGTTGTATTGGAACTCCCCTATCCACCAGATCTGGCTCCCAATGACTTTTTTCTTTGCCCAAAGATAAAGAAAATATTGAAAGGAAGACATTTGATGTACCCTTTTGGGACATCAAGGGTAATACGATGACAGCTCTGATGGTCATTCCAGAAAAAGAGCTCCCAAAGTGCGTTGAGGGGTGGACTAGGTGCTGGCATCAGTGCAGAGCTTCCCAAGGGAGTACTTTGAAAGTAACCATAGGATATTCAGCAATGAGATACGTAGCACTTTTTCTAAGATGAGTTCATGAACTTAATTGTCAGATTTTGTACATACACACAGACAAGGAGTGTTACTCTGGAAAGAATGTAAATTATAGATGGAAACAGAAGTCTGATTCCTCTTGCTACCAAACAGAGTCCATTCCTGGGATTTCAGGTATTATAACTTTCCTGCACCACTACATTATACACATATTCATACGAGGGGACTTGTTTAATCGAAAGTTGCTCAAACACAGTGGCTGGTATTGACAACGATGGCAATGATAACGCTGCTCCAATTGCAACAGGGCTACTTAACTCTATACTGTCTCCACTAGGGAGTATCGAGGTGTCCAAAGTCTGATTTCAGGACCAGAAATCAAAATAAGGAATTTTTTTTTCAGAAGGTTTATAAAAAATAAAGTGGTTCCTATGACTTTCTGGCTGGTTACCCAAGGTCACTTCAAAAGTCCAGCTAGATGATGAGGGCCTGGTGAGGTGGAACCTTGCCCCTGCCCCGTCACCTTGCTGGAGGAGCAGGCACTACACATACACCACAGTGACATCCTGGGCCTGCTCCCGCCTGCCTACTCCATTACTGAGCTGGGAAAGCAAACTCCCAAACCCCATAGCAGAGGCCCTGGCCCCTCCAGACCACCAGTCCTTACGGCCGTTTCCTACTGAGCAAGGTGAATAAGACCCAGGGCCAGCTGGAATGACTTCCATCTGACTTCATTCCAGAATGTGTGACTGATTTATAATCAGCAGCGGCTTTTCCTGGGAAAGGTCTGATCACTTCTGCCACCAAAATGGAATGTGGCACTTGCTACAACTGGACTGGGCAGGTTATTTGTTTTTCTTTGAAGAGAACGACTTCAGAAAACATACTGATCCTGAGGGATGACTGCCTCCCAAATCTCACGCCTGGCATGGCCAGGGGCTTTGAGAGTGCTAAGAATGGTTGTATTCATGGAACCTGCGGCCCTGCTGTCCCCACCTCAGCAAGGGCCTAGGTCAGCTGCAGGGCGCCCCTCCCACCTGGCGTCTTGATCCTCACAGCCCTTGTACCTGTGGGGTGGCGGAGGTGACCAACATGCTAGCCATCAGACCATTCTTCTTATACATAGTCTCCAGGCTGCAGGGAGCTTCAGGGCAGCCTCTGCCGGTGACATAACCTGTCTGGAGAATTCCTGCAAAGCAAAGGGGCTCATAAGAATGTCTTTAATGCCCAACTTATCCTTACCCCCAGGAGACAATTATGCCAGACTAGAGCAGACAGGCATAATTGTCTCCCCAGAGGAGACCTTTAAAGAAAAGTCATAAGCTTTCATAAACCCTCAAGCTAAATACGGCCCACAAATATAGGTTAGTGGGCTTATACAGAGTATTAATATTTTTAAAATTAATTAATAGGAAGATTTCACATGGAATTCTGTATTTCTCTGACTCTTCTGGCAATACTAGGCCCATGTTCCTGCATAACAATCATCAGCTGGGCTAAGTGGGGCCAGCCCTTTGGCAAGTGCCTTTCAGTCCCCACGTGGCCTGTGCAGCTATTTCAGTGTGTGCCTGGCCCTTGTGGGCACTGGAGTTCGTGGTCTTTGTCTTAAAACAAAGTGAGATGAGGATCACAAGATTGTCAGGTAAAACAGGTGGATTTTATGGTATGTGAATTATACCACGGTAAAAGCATGCTCAGCTCTGGTTCACGATGGGACTCTCCAAAATAAAAATTAACATACTCAAAACGTATCGTATTATTCCAGAGAAGGGCATGTGAAGGATTTCCAGAGCAGGGGGATAGGACCTGCCAGCAGAAACCCCAGTGAGAAACCCAAAGACTTCAAAATGGGGAATCCAAAAACCGACACTAAAAGTAAATCCAGCTCAAGGGTTCAAAGGCAGCACAAGGCTAGGCCTGGGCCATCTCAAACAGACAGCCAGGAGGCCCAGGACCATCTCAGCCAGTTCAGATCAGTGATTAAAGTGACTCAATCCAGGCCTGACAGAGTCACCCTGGGAGACTGGGAGAGAGAGACAGACAGTTTGCTCCTCTGTAAATGGCTCCAACCTGCCCCAGCTTATGTCTGAAGTGGACTTTACTTCTCCCTGGGTGTGTCCGGGAGCCCAGGGGTGGAGCCTGGTCTGCTCAGCCTGGCCCATACCAGAGGCCCCCTCTCCCTACTCGTCTGACACAGCACATTCTAACTTGCACAGCCTTCAGAATGGTTACCAGACCCTCTCTCTCCCCATCTGAGTGATGCCGCCAACACTACTCATTTCTCCAGCAGTGGCATCGTTTGGAGGCGCATTCAGGTGCCTGCCCTCCACACACCAGTATCAGCACTAATAGTGAGTGCAGACGCTGTGCGGGAGGCCAGGCTGAGCCTGCATTCTTAGCTCATCCATCCTCCACAACAGCCCAGAGAGACTTGGGGTTCCCAGGACATAGGCACAGAGAGGTAATGTGACTTAATGCTAGTTTGTGGCAGGACTGGGGAGTTTAAACCCTGGTCAGACAATGCCAGAGCCTAGGCACTTAACACTGCCTCCTGCAAGAGTCCAGGTGGGAAGTAGGCAAGGAAATGTATTTCGGTATAGGCAGACCCCAAGTTACAAACGTTTAACTTAAATGCAACTCACACTTATGAACAGAAACTATTCTAGGTAAATGTACCTGCTCCGACTTACATACAAATTCAACTTAAGAACAAACCTACAGAACCTATCTCATTCATAATCCAGGGAAGGCGTGTATTGGGGATCTTTCTGAGAAAGGTATTGCTCTGTAACCCTGGCTGGAGTGCAGGGGTGCACCGCTATAGCCTGGTTCTCCTGGGCTGAAGCCTCCCAATTAGCTGGGACTGCAGGCATGCACCACCACACCTGGATAATTTTTTTTTTGTAGAGATGGGAAATCTCACTATGTTGCCCAGTTTGGTCTCAAACTCCTGGGCTTAAATGATCCCCCCACCTCAGCTTCCCAAGGTGCTGGGGTTTACAGGCATAAGCCACCTCTGGGGAGATGTATTTAAAATGCTCCATCCATGCCCAACTCAGGACAAGCTCTTGATCAAGGTTATAGTCACTGTCAGTATTAACCTTATCCTGCAAGTCTCTATTCATTTACACCTAGTTTTTTTTCCTAAAACAAATTTAAAAATTAGCTTTAAGTGTTCAAGAAAGAACAGCATACTGCTTTGTTAAACCACAGGCTTCCACTGCTGAAGAGTACAGCCAAGGCTAAGGGCCTGAGCGCAAGTGTCCTCTTCCAAGAGGTTTGACCTGCCTGGCCCAGCCCACCCAAAGGTGAAGTATGGCAGGCAACATGTTACCCATTACACTTTCTATGAAGGCCTGAGCTGGGAGTAAAGACGGAACACTTGTTTGCGATCTGACGCCTGCATATCTTACCACTGACAAAAAAACAGTCTAATTTATGGACAGCAACTCTCAGACAAGTGGGATTTCACATGCTAAGAAAGAATAGGACCAGGAGAATGGAATATCCTTCTCAGGGCCCAGAGAAACCACCACCACCCCCATGCAGCTTCAGTCCCTGAGGCCTGGCTGAGCCTCAGCTCAGTGTTAGGGAGCAGACCTGGCACTGGGGTCAGCCTGGCCCAGGCCCCTCCCTGAGAACCACTTTCTTACCCACAGGAGAGCTCTGAAGATGGGGACCTCCCAGGCTAGACCACTTGGATCAAATGGTCACCTGATTCTCCTAGGAACTCAGGATGCTGAGATCCCAGTCTCTGTTGGTCAGTTAAACTGAGGCATTGTATACCTCTTATATAACATGAAAATATCTGTGATTTCTACTGGTGACAAAGTCCCAGGTACTATTAATGTTCCTATGATTCATTGTCTGTATTAATAAATGAGAGAAATACTAAATTTCAGTTAAAAAATTAGTGATAATAAATTTTTTTCCCATCCAAATTCATCAATGTAGTTAAGGCACTGAGAACATGAAATGAGCAGGCACGTACGTCCCTGCTCCCACAGAACTCACATTCTAGTTTGGGACTCAGAAAATGCACGTAACAAGGAAGATAACTTCAGATACTAATAAATGCCTTAAAGAAATAAAATAAGGTGGAAGATGATATTTGCCAGGGTGGTCAAGAAGACTCTCTAAGGATAGGACAGTTGAGCTGAAACCTTAGGAAGAAGATATCCATAATAACCAGAAGGCACAGCACATGCAAAGGCCCTGAGATGCACATGAGCTTAGCAACTTTAGATGGAGGCAGAAGGTCACAGCTGCACTAGTCGGCCAGTGCAGTGCACAGACAGGTTGGGGCCAGAGCAGGAAGGGCTCTGTAGACCCGTGGTAGGGAGTTGGGGTTTTATGTGGAGTACGCTGGAACCCTATAGCACACTAGAGGGTTCCGAGCAGGGGAATGAGATGATCTGATCTGCACCAGGCTTTTTAGTTTTGCTTTCCGTTTTTAAGACAGTCTCACTCTGTCACCTGGGGCTAGAATGCTGTACTAGCCTCATAGCTCACTGCAACCTCAAACTTCTCTTCCTGCCTCAGCCTCCCAAGTAGCTGAGACTACAGGTTAGGGCCAAAACACCTAGATAGTTTTTTCTATTTTTGGTAGAGATGGAGTCTCACTCATGCTCAGGCTGGTCTTGAACTCCTGACCTCAAGCAGTCCTCCTGTCTTAGCCTCCCAGTGTGCTAGGATTACAGGTACTAGCCACTGTGCCCAGCTGTGCATTGTTTTTGAAGCTCATTTTGGGTACTGTAAGGACAACTACACTGAAGAGGACAAAAATAGAAGCAGTGAAGCCAGTTAGAAGGTAAGGGATGGCAACGGGGCGAGGGAGTGGATTTGGGAGGTATTCTAGAGGTGAGGTGGACAAGACGTGCTGGAGAACTGCATGCAGGGGGAGGAGAGAGAGGAACTGAGGACGGCTCCTAAGTCTTGGCTACTGTGAATGGGCAGATGGGGACCCAGCAGCCACATGCAGCCCAGCGGTCCGATTGTTTGGCATTCATTCATTTGCGGAACTGCTGCAGACCAATTCTGAGAGTGTAAAGTCGAGGATGACACAGCTTTGCCCTCAAGGGTCCTGCAGTGTAGTGACAGAAGAAAATCAAGTAAGGAGCTGCTCACAGGACACATGTTCGATGGAGCACAGGGAAGGGAGTGACGAATGCCCTTGGGGGTAAAGTAAGACGTCACTGAGAACAGCCAATGTGTAGGGCCTTAAAGACGAGTGAGTGCGCTCCAGGCCAAGGATAGGCAGGATAGGGAAGACAGGTGTGGACAGAGGCCCGTGGGAATGGGTGGGACGCCAGCGAGCTGGGGCAGAGCTGCAGGCATCTCCTTCCCCCTTCCCAGCCCCGTGCCTCACAGGTTAAGCAGGCACTGGGGACACAGCAGCAAATAAGACAGGCAGGGTTCCCCAAGGAGTTTATGGTTTCACAATGGCTCTAACATCCCAGCTTCACTCCCTCATCCATTCCGCAAACTTTGTAGAATTTTTCCCAGGCTCTGCCCTGAGCAGAGGAGTCGGGGCAGCCCCAGGCCTTAAGGAGCTCACACATAGTCTGACAATCACTGTCATTGCTATAATTTATTAGACACCTACTTCGTGTCAGGCTCTGACTAAAAGATTTATATACATTTTTAAAAACCCATGCTATAGATGAGGAGACTGAGGCTCAGAGAGCAACAGTAAACTATAACATGGAGATAGATTTTTACATATCTGCATTGGCTGTGTTGCTTTCTAGACAGGGAGGCAACGTGGCAGAATGGTGCCAACACCAGCTTTTTGAGGCTGGGCAAATTAGTCAGCACCACACACAGAAAAAAACATTCTTTCCGCCCTCCTCCTGTCTCTCTCACTTCTTTCTCTCCCCCCCCCCCCCACACACACACATGCACGAACATGTACACACACTCGTGCTGCTAAAGCCTCCTTGGAAACTGAAACACTGCAGGAGAAAAGGCGATTCTCATGATGTAACTTCCTAAGAACGTGGCAGTTGTATCAGAACCACAGAACAGTCCCACGTCTCTTTTCTGCTTATGACAGAATCTGGTCTTGTGTGTGTGCGCTCCCGAAGAGGAAAAGGAAAATCCCACATGCAACTCTGGTTTCCTTCCAGACTTCCAGAATTCTCCTTCAGGTTTCAGGTTCAGTAAACCGAGAAAATAACATGAGGCATTCTGTTGCAGACCATTGTTGAGAAGGAAGAGTGATCATTTTTTCCTACGCTTATGAAGGTTGCTTCAAAGAAAACACACACGTCCAGGAATGTTCGATTACAAGACAGCGATTTCTTCCAAATGTTTCAGACAAGTATGAAAATGGATCACAAACACTGTTTAAGAACCCACTCCCATGACGGGGATGTGTCGCTCTCAGCAGACTTAGCTACGGCTCACTCCTCCTGTGTCACACACAGCTGTGACAAACACAAATAGGAAGGAAATGAGAGGGCTTCTCCCCAAAACCCTTCCACCAACTGTCCACGAGCAGTGAGCCTGCACACGTGCGCACACACACATATACGCACACACATACGCACGCTCTGTCAGCCACGGCGCAGTACGGCAGGTCTGTACTGCCAAAAGGTTTCCCAGACCATAACTCTGGGGCTGGGCCTCCCCCGCCCCCATGTGCGTGGCCCTGCTGCTATCTCTAGCTCATCTTGATCCTCTCCAAACCTCTCTTCCTGGCAAACAACAGTGTCTGGCAGCTTTGAAAGCGAGACCCTGGCCACAGAGGCACATGTCAGACTAGACCTGCCATCACTCATTCTGGCACTTACCGGCTCCCTCAACTCCTTTCTAGCCACCCCTCCAGATGTTCAACTTCCAACCTCTGGCCTCTTCCCTCAGGGAGAGACAGTGGGCTGAGGAGGCGCCACTGTGTCCAAAATGCCACGTGGCGTTGTGTCTCCATGAAGGACTGTGTAGCAGCAAGGGGGGTGAGGGGTGCAGCTGTGGAGTCACGGTCATCCGCCAACACCATGGAAAGGGATAAAACTTGTGAGGTTGAGCAAACACTGGACAGAAGGGCCCAGAAGAGCACTCTCCTGGGGACAGGAAGCACCTCTGCTCACAGAGCTGAAGGCAGGGGCAGCACAGGCAGGCAGCAATCTGCACGCTCCCGAGACAAGCCTCAGCAGCACCCGCTGCCTGGCTCTGTGAGCTGAAGCTTGGGAGGCGCAAGAGAAAAAGCCCATCCTCGTCCCCAGGAGTCCAGCCCAGCAATGCTGAACACGAGTAAGAAAAAAGTAATCCATGTGTGTTGTGGAAGTAGATAAACTGATAGAAAGGCATAAAATAAAAAGGAAAGTCTCCTCTCCCCACGCCTCAGTCTGTGTCCCAAGGTTGCACAGTGCACAGGGTGTCAGGGAGCACCTTAGTGGCACCCAGGAAGACACGCAGGTGCTCAACTCTGGCTGTGAATGCACATTACAGACCCTCCTTTTCAACACTGGTGGGCTAGAAGAGACCCTTTCTGCCGTAGGTTTTTAAACAGACCTGCAGAAACCAGACCTTAGACTAACTACATCCAGTGAGGCTCTGATGCGACCTCCTGGGAGGACAGAGGAAGGTCACAGATCAGAGGAAGATGAAGAGATGTGGCAATAGGGGGCTGGAGGCCCTTGAAAATGGTCTGTAGTTTAGTTAACAGTATTTCACCTATGTAAATTTACCAACATTAATTTGACAGTTCTATGGTTGTGTAAGTTCTGTACTGTTGCACAAGTTTGCTGTAAATCTAAAATAATTTCAAAATAAAAAGTTAAAAAAATATTTTTAAAGGCTTCTATGCCCTCACTTCCTGTCCCACCCTCACCCACCCAGCCCACCACACACATACGGTGTCATACGGGCCACAACATTTCCTGTGCGAGGCCATTATCACAGGGCAGCCTGTTACATGTGGGCCAGTAGAACCCAGGAAGGCAGATGGGGGATAGGGACGAGACAGCCCCTGTGAGGAGCAGGAGACCTCAGGGCCTCCCTCTCTCCCTCCACCCTAGTTCCCACTAAGGGCAGAGGAGCTGCTGGCCTGACTGGAAATAGTCCAAGTCATCAAGAGCCCACATCTTCTAGGAGTGTCACTGAATGCCAACAGTCACACACCTGTTTAAGGCCGTTTCTCTTCTGCTGCTGTCATGAGCTCTGTGGACGGGGCCCCTGGCTGGGCTCACCCCTCTCTGACCCCCCCTCATGCCTGAGTGCGCCCGCCTTGCCTGCATGCTCCCGTGAGCTGCTGCTGGCCGGAGGATGGCAAGGGCCCAAGACGTGGATCAGGCCCAGTGGGCAGGAGGCCTCTGGGGCTGCGAGCCCTCTCTGACCGAGCCAACTCTGACCAGAGAAACCTCCACTGCCCTGGCAGGCACTGCCTGGCTCACAGTGAGAGTCCTCCAATTCCCCGTAGCTCTTGTTCCTCCTGTTACCAGGCACCCAGAAACCTTGAGACAAGGGCCAGGTAGCGGAGCAGGACACCCACATTCTTGGGCCTTCTTAACAAACAGCATTGAGTCCTAGCTCTAACCCCTAATTTTCACCATTAACAGACTGGTCCTTTCCATTAAAATAGAGCTTGTCAACAGAGAACAAGGTGAGAGGGCCAGGTCTGCCTGGAGATGGGGGAGTAGGAACAGACCAGGCAGCAGCAGGAGGAAGACCATTAGAAACATAGGGCACGCTCCACGAGGTTAGGGCAGGAAGGTTAGGAAAAAATGGGAATATTCCACCCACTGTGGGGGAGCCCTGCAGGCTCCTTACTACAGGGTAAGGGGTAGGGTAGAGGTGCTACACATGCATGGGACAATGACACTTTCACGTCAAACTCTGCTAATAAACTTGGCTTCAAGATGATGAAACGAGCCCACACATTTGCCTTCACTGCTCCACATCTTGTTGAAATGAACAAAGAAAAAAAAAATAAGAAAATAATCGGTTGCAGCATTGCAGTACAGGAAAGGGTGACATCAATGAACCATAAATTGTGAAGAATTTCTAGATTTGAAGCAGATGGACTTGGATCGAAGAGAAAACTCTGAATGTTAGAGATACAGCCATAAAATCAACTGTTCTCTCTGTACACACTAGCTAGAAGGCATAATGACGGCACAAGACCCCACTAGCAGTAAGAGAAAAATATCTGGAAATAAACTTTAAAAGAAATGTACAAAAATCATTTAAAGAAAATCATGAAATCTTACTAAACAACCAAAAAAGACTTAAATCAAAGGAGAGACGTTTCACTCCCCTAAATGAGATAACATTGCAAAGGCATCAATTCTTCCCAATTAATCCATAAGAGAAATGCAAGTTCACACCAAATCCTCAACAGATTGATTCAAAATTCCATCAGGAAGAATAATTAGTAGTCAAGAAGTTTTTGAGAAAGAACTACAATGAGAAGGGTCTTGCCTTGCCAGGAAGCCATAGGCAATGATGAACGGCACAGGAAGGGGTTAACAGCTCAGGGACAGGCCACAGTGCAGAAGACAGGATCTAATGCATTTGCAGAGCAGCATACGACCAAGACACTTCAAACAGCAGGGAAGACGGACTCTTCAATAATGGTGATAAAGCAACTTATTTATTCACTTGGAAAGGGGAAGAATTTATTTAAAATCTTACTCAAAATCGTATGTAAGAATTAACTTTGGTTGAGTAAGATTTAAACAAATCAACAAAGAAAATCCCCAAATTAGAAGAATATCAATTTTTATTATAATTTTGGGATAAAGAAGTCTTCTGTGAGGGTATGATATAGTCAGAGAACAAAGGAAAATACTGGCAATTTAGTTATGCTAAAAATGAAAACTTCTGTACAAGGAAAGACATCATGAAATTGATGAAAGACAGCTGATCATCTTAAAAAGCGTGTTGGTGATGTCCCACAACAAATGATAAATTAATATCCTTATTACAGAAGAACTCTCCCAGGGGCTCTGTCTCAACACCCAGTAGATGTGTGGACTCTGGCAGGGCATTTGTTCTCTCTAAACTTCAGCACTGTCCTCTATAAACAAGAGAAGCGAACAGCATCGCCCATAACGCAGGGCTGATGTGAGGATTAATATGAGTTGTTATTTATAAAGCATAAGCCGAAAGTCTGAACAAAGCAAGGAAACAGGCAACCAGAAAGCATTCCAGGAAGGCTACTGACTGCAATATTGCCTACAAACACTGGAAAACCACACAAGAAAACACTGGAAAACCACACAAATGTTTTCCCCTACAGCAGCTAGAGTGCATTCATCTAATGGGGTACTAAACAGTGGGTAAAAAGGATGAAGCAGATCGATTTTTACTGACAGAGAAAGATTTCTACAAGTGCAGAGCATATCCACTTGCATTAATTATTCATTCAACAAATATTTACTGAAAGGCTAGTATATCTCAGGCTCAGTCCTGGGTGTGAGTGATAGAGCAGTAAAGAAAAAGCCTGAAACGCCAAGTGCCTTCTAGTCGGGGAAACAGACAATAAGTAAATCATTCAGTAAAGATACAGTATGTCAGCTGGTGGTAAGTGACAAGAACAAAAGCGAAGCTAGAAAGCAGGTAGGCAGAAGAGCTGGGGTCGGGAGCATAAGTCCTCACTGAGGAAGTGACATTGGAATTGGAACAGGTTTTTAAATATTTGCACATACACGTGAACACACAGAATTACAGTTTCTTGAAGGCGTCGTTGGCATTTTTACCTTATATTTGTACCCTTCAATATTGTCTGATTTCTTTTGAAGTACAGAAAACATCTACGAGCAACACAGCATCCAGGGGAGGAAAAAACTAAACAAGCACTTGAAGGATGGCCACAGCCAAATGTTAAAGCTTTTCAACTGAGGCTCCCAAGCCAGGAGGTTGGGTTGGATACCCGGTGCTGCGGTGCCACCTGGTGGCCAACTGTCTAACTGATAAATCTCAGATCCAACAGTGCCAAGAAAGCAAAAGAGGCAAGCTGCACAATCGTATAAAAACATATCTGCCCGAGGGACAGGGACTGGCAGGGAAGTGGCCAAACACAAACACTGCTTGATTTGTTGGTGTGGAAGGTTCATGGTGGAATTTATTTAGCTTTGATTTTCAACTATAGGCTTGTGATGTTTCATTCCCTCATTTGTAGTTACGCAAAGGAACAGTCCCACGACCTGCTGAGCACATGCATGCAGAGTAAGAGGTGGGCTGGGTGGAAGACAGCCGTAACCCAGGCTGTGTGCACCTGTGTCCTCCAAGAAGCTTGGGGACTTCATAAAGAAGAGTGACAGGACCTCAGCACAGGTTGCCTGGAAGAGGAGGGTCAGCCCCAATGGGAGAGCCTGGGGGATAAGATCCTGGGAGACTCAATAATTTATCACTCCCTGGGTTCCTGCAGACTGAGTAAATGCATCTTTGCCATAGCCCAGAGGTGACTGAGGCATTCACCCTGTATGAGTAGGAAGTCCTGATCTCACCAAGGACTCTCCCTGGAATGCTGTTCCCTTCCCCTCTGGGTTTCATCCTCCAAGTCTGGTTGAGTGCCCCACCCCTGTGAGCCTCTGCTTAGCCAATGTAGCCCCTGTCACTTTGACATGAAATTATGGCTTCTCCCTGATCACCCATAAGCTCTGCAAGGCGAGGGCCATGTCTATCCCATTCACCTTCAGAGAGGGACAGGATTCAGAAGCCAGAGAGCCCTGTGGGCCACAGAGGATGAAGAGGGAGGGAGAGGAGAGGAGGAGGAAGAAGGGAGGAGGAGGAGGGAGGAGGAGGAGGAGGGAGGTAGGGAATGCCACCTACCACTAATACGACAAGTATCTATAAGCTTCGATTTCCCCCTCTATAAAGTGGTGATACAGGACTGTATCCATCTCATGTGGCTGTTGTGAGAATTAACCAAATAGTAACAGCTGGCACTCAGGAGTACTAGAGCGTGACAGGCACTTGTCTAGGCATTTTATACATATTAATTCCTTAAGTGATGCCACCTCTGAGGAATTAGTGTTGATTACAAAGTCCATCACAGGGTAAGTGCTCAAATGTTATCTCACCCCCAGGTCCCAGCAGTCAGCTATGTTCTCAATAAAAATGAATGAACTACTCTCCTAGCCTAGTATGGAAAGGCAGGGGTGCAGTCAGAGTGCAGACTGTGATGGTTAAGGCACCTCATCAGCACCCTAGCCACCTAGTTGTGCTGCTTAAAAAGGCTCAAGAACAATACAAAAAGCACTTGAAGGAGAAGACCCTATGGCAGATGCAGGCTATCCCACAGGACTAAGGAAGATGAGGGAGGAGGATGAGGAGGGAGGAGGATGAGGAGGGAGGGAGATGAGAGAGGAGAATGAGGAGGGAGGAGGATGAGGAG
>CAUYPK010156350.1:0-16678 GCA_963574355.1 Loris lydekkerianus
GGTTGGGGGTGTGGCAATGGAATAAGTGAGCCATTTGCCAGATTTATTTTTTTGTTGTATAATAAAATTTGACTAATTACATGCATTTTTAAATCTTATGCTCCCATTGTTTTCATTTATATTGAAATTTTACCTGTTTCCCGATGTCTGGTATTAATTGCAAAAAAAGCAGAGATGAAACAAAAGTTTTTTTGTATTTTTTTGAGACGGAGCCTCAAGCTGTCACCCTAGGAAGAGTGCTGTGGCATCACAGCTCACAGCAACCTCCAACTCCTGGCCTCAAGCAATTCTCTTGCCTCCACCTCCCAAGTAATAGCTGGGACTGCAGGCCCCCACCATAATGCCCGGCTATTTTTTGGTTGCAGCCATCATTGTTGTTTGGCAGGGCCAGGCTGGATTCGAACCTGCCAGCTCAGGTATACGTGGCTGGTGCCTTAGCCACTTGAGCCACAGGTGGGAGCCAACAATAAAAGTTTTTTAAATGTAAAAAAAAAAAAAGGGCAGTGCCTTTGGCTCAGTGGGTAGGGTGCCAGTCCCATATACCAGGAATGTCAGGTTCAAACCTGGTTCCGGCCAAACTACAACAAAAAAATAGCCAGGCGTTGTGTCAGGTGCCTGTAATCCCAGCTACTCAGGAGGCTGAGGCAAGAGAATCACCTAAGCCTCAGGAGTTGGGGGTTGCTGTGAGCTGTGTGACCCCACAGCATTCTACCGAGGGTAACAGAGTGAGACTGTCTCTACAAACAAACAAACAAAAAAAAAAAAAAAAAGGAAAAAGGATTCCCAGTTTTCTCAGTACCAGTCATACCACTTTGGCCAACTTATTTATTTTATTTTTTTTGAGACAGAATCTCATTTTGTCACCCTTAGTAGAGTGCTGTGATGTCACAATTCACAGCAACCTCAAACTCTTGAACTCAAGCGATTCCCCTGCCTCAGCCTCCAAAGTAGCTGGAACTACAGGCACCTGCCACAACACCCGGCTATTTTATAGAGACAGGGTCTCACTTTAGCTTAGCCTGGTCTCAAATCCATGAGCTCAAGCAACCCCCACCCCGCCTTTGCCTCCCAGAGTGCTAGGATTACAGGCATAAGCCACCTCACCTGGCCTCATTTTGATCTTTAAATTCAATGCAATTCTGATTAAAATCCCAGAGAGCTTCCCCTCCCCCCCAGAAATTGATACATTGGTTGGGCATGGTGGCTCATGCCTGTCATTCTAGCACTTTGGGAGGCTGAGGCAGGTGTATCACCTGAGCTCAGAAATTCCAGACCAACCTGAGTAAGAGTAGACCCTGTCTCTAAAAATAGCTTGGTATTGTGGTGGGTGCCTGTAGTCCCAGCTATGGAAGGCTGAGGCAAGAGAATCAGTTTGAGGTTTCTGTGAGCTGTGACAGAGCTGACACTATGGGAGAGCGACAAAAGGAGACTCTGTCTTAAAAAAAAAAAAAAAAAAAAAAAAAAAGGAAGGAAGGAAGGAAGAAAGGAAGACCGGGAAGCTAAGGTATTTGGATTGCTTTAGCTTAGGAGTTTGAGACCAATCTGAGCAAGAGTGAGACACCCCCACCCCTGTCTCTAGCTGGGCGTGGTGGCAGGTGCCTGTAGTCTCAGCTACTTGGGAATCTGAGTTAAGAATATCACTTGAGGCTCTGTGCCTATAGTTCAAGCAGCTAGGGTGCCAGCCACATACACCAGAGCTAGCGGGTTCAAACCCAGCCCAGGCCTGCCAAACAACAATGACAACGTCAACCAAAAAATAGCCAGGTGTTTTCTCCAGCACCTATAGACCTAGCTACTTGGGAGACTGAGGCAAGAGAATTGCTTAAGCCCAAGAGTTAGAGGTAGCTGTGAGCTGTGATGCCATAGCACTTTACCAAGGGCAACATAGGAGAGACTCTGTCTTAAAAAAAAAAAAAAGAGTATCACTTGAGCCCAAGAGTTTGAGGTTGCTGTGAGCTATAATACCACAGTACTCTACCAAGGGTGACAAAGTGAGATTCTGTCTCAAAAGAAGAGAGTGAGGGAGGGAGGGAGGAAAGGAAAGAAATTGACACATTGATCCTACAATGAAACGGAGGTGCAAGGGACCCAGAATAGTCAAAACAATCATGAAGGGTGGCTTCATAGTGGCCCAGTGGGTATGGTGCCGGCCACATACGCCGAGGCTGGCAGGTTCAAACCTGGCCTGGGCCAGCTAAACAACAATGACAACTACATTGTCAACAACAGCAACAAAAATAACTAGGCATTGTGGTGGGTGCTTATAGTCCCAGCTACTTGGGAGACTGAGGCAAGACAATCACTTAAGCCCAAGAGTTTGAGGTTGCTGTGAGCTGTGAGCCTCAGCACTCTACCCAGGACAACAGCTTTGAGACTCTGTTTCAAAAAAAAAAAAAAAAAAAAAAAAAAAACATGAAAAAAGGAAAAATGTTTGAGAACTCACACTTTCTGATTTCAAAACTTACTACAACACTACAATAATCAGCAGTGTGGTACTGGCAAATCAATAAGCACATAGATCAATAGAATATAAAATTAAGAGTTAAAAAATAAAGCCTTAGGCTCAGTGCCCATAGCACAGCAACAGCCACATAAACCGAGGCTGGCAGGTTTGAACCTGGCCCGGGCCAGCTAAACAACGATGACAACGGCAACAAAAAATAGCCAGGCATTGTGATGGGTGTGGTGGGTGCCAGGCAAATAGCTACTTTGGGGACTGAGGTAAGAGAATCGCTTGAGCCCAAGAATTTGAGGTTGCTGTGAGCTGTGACAGTAGAGTACTCTACAGAGGGTAACATACTGAGACTCTGTCTCAAAAAAATATATGTATATATAAATATAAATAAATAAATAATAGAAAAACTAGCCAGGCATCACAGTAGGGCCTGTAGTCTCCGCTACTCTGGAAGCTGACGCAAGAGGATCTCTTGAGCCCAACAGTTTGAGGTCGCTGTGAACTATGACACTATGGCACTCAACCCCAGGGCGACAGAGTAAGACTATCTCTAAATGAATAAATAAATAAATAAATAAATAAATAAAATAAATTTAAAAGACAGACAATAAGTGTAGACAAGATATTGAGAAATCAGAGTCTTCTTATGTTGTTGGAAGAATTATAAAATGGTACAGTGGCTCTGGAAATCTGTCAGATATTTCCTCTAAAGGTTAAACATAGAATTACCACATTATCCAGCAATTCTAGACCTAAGTATTCTCAAGAAATTAGAAGACATATGTCCATGCAAAACCCTATACACATTTTCTTGTTTTTTGTTTTTTCAGATGTGTCTCACTCTGTCGTCCTTGGATAGAGTGCTATGGTGTCATCAATCACAGCAAACCTCAAACTCTTGGGCTTAAGTGATCCTCTTAACTCAGCCTCCTCGGTAGCTAGGATGTTGGGCACCCATCACAATGCCCAGCTAGTTTTTCTATTTGTAGTAGAGAGAGTCCTTGCTCTTGCTCAGGCTGGTTTCAAACTCCAAAACTTAGTCCATCTATGATTTATAGGCGTGAGCCACCACATCTAGCTAGTACACATTTTCTTTTCTTTTCTTTCTTTTTGAGACAGAGTCTCAGTTGCCCTCAGTACAGTACCCTGGCATCACAGCTCATAGCAACCTCAAACTCTTGGGCTCAAGCTATTCTCTTACCTTAGCCTCTGGAGTAGCTGCGACTACAGGCACTTGCTTTTTTTTTTTTTTTTTTTTTTTTGGAGTTTTTGGCCAAGGCTGCCCCCATATGCACCTCCGGCATATGTGGCCGGCACCGTACTCCTTTGAGCCACAGGCGCTGCCCCACATTTTTTTTTTTTTTTTTTTTTTTGAGACAGAGTCTCACCATGTTGCCTGCCCTCCATAGGGTGCCATAGCATCACAGCTCACAGCAACCTCAAACTCTGGGGTTTAAGCAATTCTCTTGCCTCAGCCTCCCAAGTAGCTGGGACTATAGGCACCAGCCACAAGGCCCAGCTATTTTTTAGTTGTAGTTATTGTTCGGCAGGCCAGGGCTGGATTTGAACCCAATAGCCTTGGTGTATGTGGCTGGCACTGTAACCACTGTGCTACGGATGCCAAGCCAGTAGTACACATTTACTTAACAGCATTTTCATAATACACAAAAAGTAAAGCAACCCAAATGCCCTTTAACTAATGAATAGCTAAAAATTATGTGGTATATTCCCACAAGGGAATATTATTCAGCTATGAAAAGAAGTACTGATAATATGCTACAACCTGGATTAACCTCGAAAACTTTATGCAAAGAGAAAGAAAACAGTAAAAAAGGCCACATATTATATTACTCCATTTATATTCAATGTCCAAAATAGGCAAATCTATAGAGACAAAGTACATTAGTGTTTGCCAGGGCTTAAAATGAAAGTAAGAATAGGGAATTTTTGCTCATGAATTCAAGGATGATTATTATTATTTTTGTTTTTTTGAGACAGAGCCTCAAGCTGTCACCCTGGGTAGAGTGCCACGACATCTCAGGCATCCACCACAATACCCAGCTATTTTTTTTTTTTTTGGTTGCAGCCGTCATTGTTTGACGGGCCGGGGATTCAAACCCACCAGCTCTGTTGTATGTGGCTGGCACCTTAGCCGCTTGAGCCACAGGCGCCGAGCCTAAAATTACATTTTTATATGCATTTCTTCTTCCAACTACAATTAGACAATGAGCTCTCTTTATTCTTAACATACTGTATATACTTAATGAACACAGTAAATTATTGATGATCCAGTAGTTAATTCATTGATTTTTGAAAGAAGTTTAAATGTTGGCAGGCAGTTGAAAGATTATTAAGGGTACTCCCTGCAAAGGAAGCACAAGGCATGAGCACCCAGCAATTCCTGTTTGGCCAGGGAAGCTGTCCAGATAAGGGTGCTAAGGGCAGTACTATTTACTATATTTGTTCAATATTTAATTGTTATTAAATATTATTGTTAACTTTTTTTTTGAGACACCCTGGGTAGAGTGCCATGACATTACAGCTCACAGCAACTTCAAACTCTTGGGCACAACCAATCCTCTTGCATCAGCCTCCCAAGAAGCTGGGACTACAGGCACCTGCCACTACGCCCTCTCTAGTTTTCTCTGTTTTTAATAGAGATAAAGGTCTCAGTCTTGCTCAGGCTGGTCTCAAACTCCTAAGCTCAGGCAAACTACCCACCTGGGCCTCACAGAGTGCAAGGATTATAAGCATGAGCCACTGCACCGAGCCAATATTGTTCTTAATTGGTGGTGTTTTGCTAACTTAAAAAATTTTCAGGCGGCTGGGCACGGTGGTTTACACCTGTAATCCCAGTACTTGGGAGGCCGAGGTAGGTAAATTGTATGAGATCACAGGTTTGAGACCAGCCTGAGCCAGAGCAAGACCTTGCCTCTAACAACAACAACAAAAAAAAATAGCTGAGCATTGTGGCAGGTGCCTGTAGTCCCAGCTACTTGGGAGGCTGATGCAAGAGAATAGCTTGAGCCCAAGAGTTTGAGGTTGCTGTGAGCTATGATGTCACGCACTCTATGAAGGGTGACAAAGTAAGACTGTTCAAAACAAAAGGTTTTCAGACAAAATGCTGATCCATTCTGTCTCCCCTATACACTTTTCTTTCTTTAGACAGAATCTCACTCTGTCACCCTGGTAGAGCACTGTGACAATAGAGCTCACAACAACCTTAAACTCTTAGGCTCAAGCAATCCTCCTGCCTCAACCTCTCCAATAGCTGGGATTACAGGCGCCCACCATAATGCCCAGCTAATTTTTCTGTTTTTAGTAGAGAGGGGGTCTCTCTTTTCCTCAGGCTTTCTAAAACTATTGTTTTCAAGCAATCTACCATTATAGGTGTTAACCACCCCACCCCAGGCCTAATGGATTTTCTTTTATTTAGTTCTTTCATTTTTTTTTTTTTTTTTTTTTTTTTGAGATAGAGCCTCAAGCTGTTGCCCTGGGTAGAGTGCAGTGGCATCACAGCTCACAGCAACCTCCAACTCTTTGGCTTAGGCAGTTTTCTTGCCTCAGCCTCCCAAGTAGCTGGGACTACATGCGCCCACCACAACGCCCGGCTATTTTTTGATTGCAGCCGTCATTGTTGTTTAGTGGGCCCAGGCTGGATTCCAACCCCCCAGCTCAGGTATATGTGGCTGGCGCCTTAGCCACTTGAGCCACAGGAGCCGAGCCCCTAATTGATTTCTTATGAGAATACAAATATTTCTCTGTATTTAAATAGAATTATTCAAGGATTTCATATATTCAAGGATTCCACTTTATACTCAAATTTATTTAAAAGAAGGGGGGCTGGGCATGGTGGCTCATGCCTCTAATTCTAGCACTCTGGGAGGTCAAGACAAGAGAATCCCTTGAGCTTAGGAGTTTGAAACCAGCCTGAGCAAGAGTAAGACCTCCCTCGCTACTAAAAATAGAAAAATTAGCAGGGCATTGTGGCAGGCACCTGTAGTCCCAGCTCCTGGGGTGGTTAAAGTAGGAGGCTCACTTAACTTAAACTCAGGAGTTTGAAGTTGCTGTGACCTATGATCACACAGTGGCATTTTAGCTGGGGCAACAGAATGAGACTCTGTCTCAAGAAAAAAAAGGGAGGGCAGATATGATCTTCATTTTACAGATGAGACCACTGAGATTTGGATAGGTTAAATGATTTTGCCAGTTCACACAGCTAGTCAGCAGCAAAGCCTTCTTGGGAACCCAGCTGTGACTTTTAATTGGTTGCTTTTTCTATTATCCCTTGTGGAGACAGGAAAGTCTGACTTAGGGGCAGCTGCCTCTGTGTGTAAACAGTAAGGCAGCAGAGAACTGTTAAGGTTTGCTCTTTCTAAATTTTTAATAAACCATCACTGTGTTTATTGTCAATTTTATAAACAGGCAGCCATTAAGAAGCCAAATAATGAACTCAGCACATGAGGACATTGTGAAAAGAGTTCTGGGAGACTTTTAAGTGCCATTTAAAGAGACCAGAAATCAAATTTTTAGCAAATTGTGTAGTTCCTGACTGGTGGAGGCCACCCAAAGTCCTCTCCTGGACATTGTTTTCATTAACTTCAGCTATCTGCCTCTGTGTAAATGACTTTCCAAATTAAATTCAACAGATGTAGACTTGGTGGCCTACAAAATGCTAGGTGCACTCAGAAAAAATTCAACAGATGTAGACTTGGTGGCCTACAAAATGCTAGGTGCACTCAGAAAATAAACAAGAACGAGGCTCCGCCCCAGCTTTGAAAGCACTCAGTCTCTGAGTGCTTAAAATGATTAAAATGCCATGTGAATACATCCTATGATGGTCAAGTGCTATAATGATGTAGTAGAAAGTTTCCTAAGATACAAAGTTAGGAAACAATTAGGTGTACTAAACACTACTTAAGAATAATTCTTAACCAGGTGTGGCTGCTCATAACTGTGATCCCAGCCCTTTGGGAGACCAGGGTGGGAGGATAAACTGAGGCCAGGAGTTTGAGACTAGCCTGGGCAACATAGCCACACCCCATTTCTACAGAAAAGTTTTTTTTTTTTTTTAGAGACAGATTCTCACTTTATCACCCTTGGTAGAGTGCCATGGCGTCACACAGCTCACAGCAATCTCCAGCTCCTGGGCTTAGGTGATTCTCTTGCCTCTGCCTCCCAAGTAGCTGGGAGTACAGGCGCCTGCCACAACGCCTGGCTATTTTTTGTTGCAGTTTGGCCGGGGCCTGGTTTGAACCTGCCACCCTCCGTACATGGGGCCAGTGCCCTACCCACTGAGCCACAGGCATTGCCCTCTACAGAAAAGTTTTTTAAAAATTAGGGCAGTGCCTGTGGCTCAAAGGAGTAGGGCGCCAGCCCCATATTAAATATCTGTTATACACTGGATATTGTGCTGTTTAGAGATGGAGTATCTCATTTAATCCTCACAACAACCCTAGTATTATTTTATTATTATTTTTAAAGACAGAGTCTCACTTTGCCGCCCTCAGGAGAGTGCCATGGCGTCACAGCTCACAGCAACCTCCAGCTCTTAGGCTTAGGAGATTCTCTTGCCTCAGCCTCCCCAGGAGCTGGGACTACAAGCGCCTGCCACAACACCTGGCTATTTTTTTGTTTTGCAGTTTGGCCGGGGCCGGGATCGAACCCGCCACCCTCGGTATGTGGGGCCGGGGCCCTACCCACTGTGCCACAGGCGCCGCCCCCTAGTATTAATTTTGCTTTACAGGTGAGGAATATGAGGGGCCAAGGGACTAAGTGTTGTGTTCTAGGTTTCACAGCTGGTAAGTAGACAGGGCTGGTTTGGGCTCTAAGTGCATCCTTTTTTCCTCCTAACGCAACTCTTTTCTAATCTTGCCAAGACCTCCCAGCCTTGGCTTCCTTTTGCTCCCAGTCTCTCAACCATCACTTTTTCTTCCCCGCTCCACATCCTGCTGCCATGCCAAACCAAACATGGGTACCTTGCTTTTCACAAGAAAGCGAAGAAGGAAGCTCCTGCCCCTCCCAAAGCCCAAGCCAAAGCAAAGCCATTGAAGACCAAGAAGGCAGTGCCTAAAGACATCCACAGCCACAAAAAAAAGAAGATCCATATATCACCCACCTTCTGGCTGCAAAAGACTCTGAGACTCCAGAGGCAGCCCAAGTATCCTTGGAAGAGCGCTCCCAGGAGAAACAAGCTTGACCACTATGCCATCATCAAGTTCCCCCTGAACACTGAGTCTGCCATGAAGAAGAGAGAAGACAACAACACACTTGTGTTCATTGTGGATGTCAAAGCCAACAAGCACCAGATCAAACTGGCTGTGAAGAAGCTTTATGACATGATGTGGCCAAGGTCAACTCCCTGATCAGGCCTGATGGTGAGAAGGCAGCATATGTTCCACTGGCTCCTGATTATGATGCTTTGGATGTTGCCAACAAAATTGGGATCATCTAAACCAAGTCCAGCTGACCAATTCTAAATATATAACTTTTCACTCTAAAAAAAAAAAAAATGAGTACCTTGACAGTGTACCATGGGGCATTTCTTTTCTTGTCTACACATATTCTCACTGCCTGGATGAGCCAAATCACAGAGCCACCAAACCCATTTGTGAATCCGGCCAAGTGAGAGATGAAAACAAAACATAACAATATGGAGAATATTTGAAAAGTTAATTTGTCAGGCGTTGCCTAAGGCTCAGTGGGTAGGGCGCCAGCCCCAAATACGAGGGTGACGGGTTCAAATTCGGCCCTGGCCAAATGGCAGCAACAAAAAAATAGCGGGCATTGTGACAGGTGCCTGTAGTCTCAGCTACTCTGGAGGCTGAGGCAAGAGAATTGCCTAAACCCAGGAGTTGGAGGTTGCTGTGAGCTGTGTGATGACATGGCACTCTACAGAGGGTGATAAAGTGAAACGCTGTCTCTATAAAAAAAAAGAAAAAGAAGAAAAGTTAATTTGTCAGCCAGGCAAGGTGGCTCACGCCTATAATCCTAGCACTCTGGGAGGTCAAGGTGGGATGATTACTTGAGTTCAGGAGCTGGAGACCAGCCTGAACAAGAGCAAGACCCGTCTCTACTACAAATAGAAAAACTAGCCAGGTGGCAGGCGCCTGTAGTCTCAGCTACTCGGGAGGCTGAGGCAAGAATATCAGCCCAATAGTTTGGGGTTATTGTGAGCTATGATGACATCAGGGTACTCTACCCAGGGTTGACAAAGTGAGACTTTGTATAAAAAAAAAAAAAAAAAAAAAATTATTGGCTCGGTGCCTGTGGCTCAAGTGGCTAAGGCACAAGCCAAATACACCTGAGCTGGCGGGTTTGAACCCAGCCTGGGCCTGCCAAACAACGACGGCTGAAACCAAAAAAATAGCCAGGCATTGTGGCAGGCGCCTGAGGTCCCAGCTACTTGGGAGGCTGAGGCAAGAGAATCACTTGAGCCCAGGAGTTGGAGGTTGCTGTGAGCTGTGATGCCACAGCACTCTACCCAGGGCGACAGCTTGAGGCTCTGTCTCAAAAAAAAAAAAAAAAAAAATTCTTAGAACACTTTATGAAACTTTCAAAAAGTATACAGTCTGGCTTAGCAAGGTTGCTTACACCTGCAACCCTAGCACTCTGGGAGACAAAGATGAGAGGCCATGAATTTGAGACCAGCCTGAGCAAGAGGAGACCCCATCTCTCCATCTCTACAAAAACAGAAAAATTAGCTGAGCAAGGATTTTGGCACAGGCCTCAAGTCCCAACTACTTGGGAGGCTGAGGCCTGGAGGATCGATTGAGCCCAGGAGTTTGGGGTTGCTGTGATCTATGATAACTATGATGCTACTTCACTATTTCCTGGATGACCGAATAAGACACTGTCTCAAAAAAAAAAAAAAAAAAAAAAAAGAGGCTGGTTGAGGTGGCTCACACCTATAATCCTAGCCCTCTGGAGGCCGAGGCAGGTGGATCGCCCAAGAGCATAGGTTTGAGACCAGCCTGAGCCAGAGCAAGACCTCGTCTCTATAAAAAAAAATAGCTGGGCATTGTAGTGGGCACCTATAGTCCCAACTAGTTGGGAGGCTGAGGCAAGAGAATCACTTAAGCCCAAGACTTTGAGGTTGCTGCGAGCTGTGATGCCATTGCACTCTACCAAAGGTGACAAAGTAAGGCTCTGTCTCAAAAAAAAAAGAAAAGAAAAGAGGGCGGTGCCTGTGGCTCAAAGGAGTAGGGCACTGGCCCCATATGCCGGAGGTGGCGGGTTCCAACCCAGCCCCGGCCAAAAACTGCAAAAAAAAAAAAAAAAAAAAGAAAGCAAAGATAAGAAAAAACACAATGATTTGAGAAATAAAGTTTGTAGAACACTTATTACAGTATCTAACATATTTGATCAATAAATGTTGGCTACCTGACACCTTCACTCAGCTGTTCCAAATGCATGAACAAAATTCCATGCATCCAAACTAAACTCATTTTCTCTACCTGTAAACCCACTTATATTTCTAAACTCTTTTCCGGGCCGTGCTAGTTAGACTCTTGCATCATCAGGCTAGACTTCTCCTCTGCCATCCCTCACATTCAGTGCATCACAAAGCCCTGCAGATTCTTGCTTCTTTTTTTTTTTTTTTTTTTTTTTTTTGAGACAGAGTCTCAAGCTATCAAGTTGGGTAGAGTGCTATAACATCATAGCTCACAGCAACCTCCAACTCTTGGTCTCAAGTGATCCTCTTGCCTCAGTTTTTCTATTTTTCGTAAAGATTGGGGGGTCCTCGATTTTGCTCAGGTGGTCTTGAACTCATGAGCACAAGCTTGATAGAATCAGGTGTACCTACCCAATTAGACCTGCCCCACCTAGGCAGGGTTAGGTTCGTGACCCTTCAGGAACAGTCAGGACATCATTCCTCATGTCCATCCCAGGAAACAGGCATGCTGCCAATTGTTGCCCTCCCTCACCCTTTAAATCCCCATCTGCTATACCCCATATGTGGAATTCCTTTCTTGATTTCACCCAGCCTGCATCGAGGTGGAAATAAAGACCACATTATTTCTACAGAACAGGGATTCTGTTTTCCTTTGTTTCGTGCCTTGGAATAATCTTTTGTCTTTGGGTCCAGAGCCTTTCTTTCTTTCTTTTTTTTTTTTTCTTTTGAGACAAAGTCTCACTATGCCACCCTTAGTAGAGTGCTGCGGCGTCACAGCTCACAGCAACCTCAAACTCTTGAGCTTCAGCGATTCTCCAGAGTGCCATCACAGCAACCTCAAATTCTTGGGCTCAAGCGATTCTCTTGCCTCAGCCTCCTAAGTAGCTGGGACTACAGGCAACCACAACGCCTAGCTATTTTTTAGAGACAGGGTCTCACTGTTGTTCAGGCTGGTCTTGAACTCCTGAGCTCAAGCAATCCACCTACTTTGGCCTCCCAAAGTGCTAGGATTACAGGCATGAGGCATTGCTCCTGGCCTTGAGATAAAGTCTGGGTAGAGTGAAGTGGTATCATCACAGCTCACTGGAATCTTAAACTCCTGGACTCAAGGGACCCTTCTGCCACAGCTTCCCAAGTAGTGGTGCATACTGATTTTTCTTTTCTTTCTTTTCTTTTCTTTTTTTTTTTTTTAGAGACAAAGTTTCACCTTGTCACCCTTAGTAGAGTGCTATGGCATCACAGTTCACAGCAACCTCCAACTCCTTGGCTTAGGCGATTCTCTTGCCTCAGCCTCCCAAGTAGCTGGGACTACATGCGCCAGCCACAACACCCGGCTAGATTGTTGTTGTTGCTGTATGGCCAGGGCGAGGTTCGAACCTGCCACCCTCAGTGTATGGGGCTCGTGCCCTACTCACTGAACCACAGGTGCCACCCTCTTTTTTTTTGAGACAAGAGTTTCAGTTTGTTGCCCTTGATAGAGTGCTATGATATCATAGCTCACAGCAACCTCAAATTCTTGGGTTCAAGTGATTCTCTTGCCTCAGCCTCCTGAGTAGCTGGGACTACAGACACCTGTCACAACGCCTGACTATTCTTTAGACACAGGGGTCTCATTCTTGCTCAAGCTGGTCTGGCACACCTGAGTTCAAGCAATTCACCTGCCTCTGCCTCCCAGAGTGCTAGGATTACAGGTGCGAGGTACAGCGCCCTGCCTGGAGTCTTGCTCTTGCTCAATCTGGTCTTAAACTCTTGCGCTCAAGTGATCCTCCTGCCTAGGCCTCCCAAAGAGCTAGGGTTACAAGCATGAGTCACCACACCCAGCCTCATCGTCAACCTATTTATAACAAGTGAGGGAGCCTAGGCTCAGAACACTGTTTTGCTCTTAGAAGCAGAATGTTTGTGAATCAGAATGTTTGTGAATAACTCAATACCTAAAAACCAAGTGGGATTTTAAAACAACTGTTTTTTCACTTTTCAATTCCTTCCCTTCTCCTGCTAGGTTAGTGGCTCCCAAAGAGTGGTCTTTAGACCAGCAGTATCTGCATCACCATGGGAACTTAATAGAAATGTAAATTCTCAGGCTCCATCCTTGGTCTGGCGAGGCTAGAGAATTACAAGAGAAGGAAGGAAAGGTGATGGCAGAAACTGGGAGGAAAAGGTGAAATTGTTCTTTCATCTTACTGAAGTCTCAGTAAGATGAAAGAACAATTGTAGGGTCAGGCGCGGTGGCTCAAGCCTGTAATCCTGGCACTCTGGGAGGTTGAGGCAGGTGGATTGCTTGAGCTCACAAGTTTGAGACCCTTCTGAGTAAGAGCAAGACTCCCAACTCTACTAAAAATAGAAAAACTGAGGCAAGAGGATTGCTTAGCCCAAGACTTGGAAGTTACTGTGAGCAATGACACTACAGCACTCTACCCAGGACAACAGCTTGAGACTCTGTCTTAAAAAGAAAAAAAAAAAAAAAAAGAAAGAAAGAAAAATTAAGAACAATTGCAATTAGGAAGAAAAGAGTCTCTGTGTAGTCATGATTAAAAGGATGAACTTGCAAAAGAATTTACATCTGCATTTACTTCAACTTAACTGCAACCCAATTGAAGCTCCTATTGCTACTTGAATACTTGAACAGATTCTATTCCAAAAGAAAAAACCCTGGCTCGGTGCCCTTAGCTTAACGGTTAGGGCACCGGCCACATACACCGGGACTTGCAGGTTCAAACCCAGTCCAGGCCTGCCAAACAACGACAACTACAACAAAAAATGGTCGGGCACTGTGGCAGGTGCCAGTAGTCCCATTTACTTGGGAGGCTGAGGCAAGAGAATCACTTAAACCCAAGAGTTTGCGATTGCTGTGAGCTGTGATGTCACAGACTCTACTGAGGGTGACACAGTAAGACTCAAGAAAAAGAAAAGAATCCTCTTATAATTCCTTTACTAGGTTTATACCCAGAAGACCAAAAGTCACAATATAACAAAGACATCTGTACCAGAATGTTTTATTGCAGCCCAATTCATAATTGCTAAGTCATGGAAGAAGCCCAAGTGCCCATTGACCCACGAATCGACTACCAAACTGTGGTACATGTATACCATGGAATACTATGCAGCCTCAAAGAAAGATGGAGACTTTACCTCTTTCATGTTTACATGGATGGAGCTGGAACATATTCTTCTTAGCAAAGTATTCCAGGAATGGAAGAAAAAGTATCCAATGTACTCAGCCCTACTATGAAGGTAAACTATAGCTTTCACATGAAGGTTATGACCCAACTATAACACAAGACTATGGGGAAAGGACCAAGGAAGGGGAAGGGAGGGGGGAGGTTTGGGTGGAGGGAGGGTGATGGGTCAGGCCACATCTATGGTGCATATTTTTATCTATAAAAAATAATAATAATAATAATAATACAAATTTTAAAAAAAAGCATTGTAATGTTTCGATACCAGTTTACAAAGTACAGTAACTAATGGATGTGGAACCAGGTGGGTGGGAACCTATGTACACATGTGGGATAGTAAAAGCTATCTGATTTGTTAATATTGCATGTAGATTGTAAATCTACACAAAACAAGATTCAGATAATTTCTTCAATCTGAGTTAACACTATCAACTCACTTCATCTGCTGAGGTCAACAAGGAAAGTTGACACACTAGCTGTATATTTTTCTGACTTTAGGAAAATTAAGTTTCTTCCCCAGCTTTTCAGTCCAGAATTGACAGTATACCACTAGCAAGATATTCCTTCCATTGTCAACATTAATGCAACGAGCAGACTACCTGGGTTTTAATTTGTATCAGCATTCACATGCAAAATAGCAATTCAATTAGTGTTGGAATTTAAAAGCTTGGAGAGAGGAAAAAGAAATGGCAAGAGTTTAGGAGAAACCCAGGCCAACCATGAAGGGCTGTGTAAACCAGTCTAAGCAACTCAGGGATCAAGGCTTTCTCCTGAGGCATTTTAAGCAGGGCAGTGACAAGATCAGATCTGCACTTTAGTAAAGTGATTCCATCTGCAGTGTACAGAATAAACTGGAGGAAGGCAAGATGACAAGTAAGACAACTAGAATTCCAGGTTTGAGAGGATGATAGCCTATACCCAGATAGTGAGGACTAGAAGGGAAATAAAACAAGGAAAAGAGATGGTATTGATAGGGAAGTTAAAGACTTGGAGAGCTCCACAACCACTCTAATTTATGGCTGACATCTCCCTATAGAACTGGAGATTGACAGAATGCTGGTCAACCTACCCTCACGTAATGTACAGCATAAAAAAAGCAAGCAGGAAAGAGACAGAGGGGAGAGGGCTGCAATTACATTGTTTCTCCTCCAATATCTTGCTTGCCCTAGCAAGGACCAAACAAGTCCCCTTACAGAAACCTCTAGCAAAAAGGTGGTAGGACTGCTGCTTGTCTCAACAAAACCTACAATAGTTACTGATGGACTCTTTAAACTACATGCATGCATAACTTTGATAAAAATGTAAAAGGGAGGCCAGGTGTGGTGGCTCACACCTGTAATCCTGGCACTTTGGGAGGCCGAGGCAGGTGGATTGCCCTGAGCTCAGAGGTTCGAGACCAGCCTGAGCCAGAGTGAGACTTGTCTCTACAAAAAAAAAAAAAAAAAAAGCCAGACATTGTGGAAGGGACCTGTAGTCCCAACTACTTGGGAGGTTGAGCCAAGAGAATCTCTTAAGCCCAAGAATTGGAGGTTGCTGTGAGCTATGATGTCACAGCACTCTACTGAGGGCCACAAAGTGAAACTCTGTCTCAATAAAAAAATTAAAAAAGAAGAAAAATGTAAAAGGGAAAAAGGCAACATCTGGCAGGAAAGAACAAAGTAGAAAAAAGAGATCATATAGGCTCGGCGCCCGGGGCTCAGTGAGTAGGGCACCAGCCACGTAACACCAGGGGAGGCGAGTTTGAACCTGGCCCAAGCCGGCTAAACAACAATAACAACTGCAACCAAAAAACAGCTGGGGTATTGTGGCGGATGCCTGTAGTCCCAGCTTCTTGGGAGGCTAAGGCAAGAGAATTGCTTAAGCCCAAGAGTTTGAGGTTGCTGTGAGCTGTGACACACAGCACCCTACCAAGGGTGACATAGTGAGCCTCTGTCTCAAAAAAAGAAATCACACAAAAAGACATTTAGCTTAGTAGTCAGTTGTCTTTGGCCTAAAGCCTGACTTCAAAGGTTGGAATCCAAGCTACTCCACTTACTAACTGTATGCTCTTCAGCAAGTTAATTACTTAATCTAGCTGGGATTCACATCTCATTTCCTTTAAAATATAGATAATAAGTATATGAGAATTAAGTAAGTTAATAAATGTAAAACACTTAGAACAGATGCTGGCATAAGCAGGAAGTCAATCTTAGCTATTATGATGATTATTAACAGTGTTAGCAAAAAATGGCAAAAAGGCAGACTATTTGAAAAAGAAAATACATAAATATATGGCACATTCACAATATATTTCATTTCCAAATGTTCAAAATATTAGTCATTCTTTATTAGTAAATCTGAATATTGGCAGGTGGATTAAAGATGGCGGCTGAGTAACAGCTTCCCTGTAACTGGGCACAGGAAATCTGGGGAGACAAGACTCCAGACATCTCTGGCCGGTGGGATCTGCCTATGATCATCCCTTTGAGGATACAGGGAGCCAGCAAGGGACTTCTGGACCCCAGGAGGAACACAAAAACAGTGGAAAACTGGCAAGTGGCTGCGTGTGTTCGATCAACCTAATCACGCCGGCAACCGTGAGTACAAGCAGCAGTGAGACTGCAAACCGGAAAGGCCTTACCTGTGAACTTTTTTTGGTGTTCTTGGACTTGG